>JAJPWW010000067.1:0-18752 GCA_028673005.1 Tanypteryx hageni
CTTCCTTTAACATCCCCTCACTTCCATTCACCTCCCCTCACTTAACCCAACCCAACCCAAACCAACCCAACCCAACCCAACACAAACCAACACAACCCATCCCATCCCATCCCAACCCAACCCAAAACAACCCAACCAAACACAACCCAAACCAACCCAACCCAACCCAACCCAACCCAACTTAACCGAACCCATCCCAACCCAACCCAACCCAACTAAACCCAACCCAACCCAACCAACCTTTCACATTCTCTCACTTTCTGTCACCTCCCCTCACTTCCTTTCACCTCCCCTCACTTCCCTTCACCTCCCCTCTATTTCATTCACCACCACTAATTTCCTTTCACCTCCCCTCGCTTCATTTCACCTACCCTCACTTTCTTTCATCTCTTATCGCTTCCTTTCACATTCTCTCACTTCCTTTACCTCCCCTCACTTCCTTTCACCTCCCCTCAATTTCTTTCACCTTCCCTGTCTTCCTTTCACATTCTCTCTCTTTCATTTACCTCCCCTCACTTCCTTTTGCCTCCCATCACTTCCTTTCATTTCCCCCCACTTCCTTTCACCTCCCATCCCTTTCTTTCACCTTCCCTCACTTCCTTTCACATTCTATCACTTCCTTTCACCTCTCCTTAACTTCTTTCACCTCCCCTCACTTCCTATCACCTCCCCTCACTTCATTTCACCTTCCCTCATTTTATTTCACCTCCCCTCATTTCCTTTCACCTCCCCTTACTTCCTTTAACATCCCCTCACTTTCTTTCACCTCCCCTTACTTAATTTCACCAACCCTCACTTCCTTTCACCTCCACTCAATTCCTTTCACCCCCCCTCACTTCATTTCACCTCCCCTCACTTTCTTCACCTCTACTCGTTTCCTTTCACCTCCCCTCACTTCCTTTCACCTCCCCTTACTTCCTTTTATCTCCCCTCACTTCCATTCACATCCCCTTACTTTCTATAACATCCACTCACTTCCATTCACCTCCCCTCACTTCATTTCCAATCCTCTCACTTCCTTTCAATCCTCTCACTTCCTTTAATATCCCCTCACTTCCTTTAACCTCACCTGACTTCATTTCACCTCCCCTCAATTTCTTTCATTTCCACTTGCTTCCTTTCATCTCCCCTCATTTCCTTTCACCTCCCCTCACTTTCTTTCACCTTCCCTTACTTCCTTTCACATTCTCTCTCTTTCATTATCCTCCCCTCACTTCCTTTCAACTCCCCTTATTTCCTTTCTCCTCCCCTCAATTTCTTTCACCTCCCCTCACTTCCTTTCACCTCCCCTCACTTCATTTCATCTTCCTCACTTTATTTCACCTCCCCTCACATCCTTTCACCTCCCCTTACTTACTTTAACATCCCCTCACTTCCTTTAACCTCCCCTTATTTCATTTCACCACCCCTTACTTCCTTTCACCTCCCCTTATTTCCTTTCACCTCCCCTCACTTCCTTTCATCTCCCCTCACTTCCTTTTACCTCCCCTCTCTTCCTTTCCCCTCCCCTCTCTTCCTTTCACCACCCCTCTCTTCCTTTTACCTCGCCTCACTTCCTTTCACCTTCCCTCGCTTCCTTTCACATTCTCTCACTTTCATTCACCTCCCCTCACTTCCTTTCACCTCCCCATTCTTCCTTTCATGTCCCCTCACTTCCATTCACCCCCCTCACTTCTTTTCACCTTCCCTCACTTTATTACACCTCCCCTCACTTCCTTTCACCTCCCCTTACTTCCTTTAACATCCCCTTACTTAATTTCACCACCACTCACTTCCTTTCACCTCTCCTCATTTCCTTTCGCCTCCCCTCACTTCCTTTCACCTTCCCTCGCTTCCTTTCACCTCCCCTCTCTTCCTTTCACCTCCCCTCACTTCCTTTCACACCCCCTCTTTCCATTTCACCTCTCCTCACTTTCTTTCACCTCTTCTCGTTTCCTTTCACATCCCCTCACTTCTTTTCCCCACCTCTCACTTCCTTTCACCTCCTCTCACTTCCTTTAACATCCCCTCACTTCCTTTAACCTCATCTCACTTCATTTCTCCTCCCCTCACTTTCTTTCATTTCCCCTTGCTTCCTTTCATCTCCCCTCATTTCCTTTCACCTCCCCTCACTTTCTTTCACCTTCCCTTACTTCCTTTCACATTCTCTCTCTTTCATTCACCTCCCCTCACTTCCTTTCACCTCCCCTCACTTCCTTTCACCTCTCCTCTCTTTCTATCACCTTCCCTCAATTCCTTTCACATTCTCTCACTTCCTTTCACCTCCCCTTATTTCCTTTCTCCTCCCCTCAATTTCTTTCACCTCCCCTCACTTCCTTTCACCTCCCCTCACTTCATTTCACCTTCCCTCACTTTATTTCACCTCCCCTCTTTTCCTTTCACCTCCCCTTACTTACTTTAACATCCCCTCACTTCCTTTCACCTCCCTTTATTTCATTTCACCACCCCTCACTTCCTTTCACCTCCCCTCACTTCCTTTCACCTCCCCTCACTTCCTTTCACATCCCCACACTTCCTTTCACCTCTCCTCTCTTTCTTTCACCTCACCATATTTTATATCACCTCCCCCCACTTCCTTTCATATCTTCTCACTTCCTTTCACCTCCCCTCACTTCTTTTCCCCTCCTCTCACTTCCTTTCACCTCCTCTCACTTCCTTTAACATCCCCTCACTTCCTTTAACCTCACCTCACTTCATTTCACCTCCCCTCACTTTCTTTCACCTCCCCTCACTTCCTTTTACTTCCCCTCATTTCCTTTCACCTCCCCTCACTTCATTTCAACTTCCCTCATTTTATTTCACCGCCCCTCACTTCCTTTCACCTCCCCTCATTTCCATTCGCCTCCCCTCACTTCCATTCAACTCCCCTCGCTTTCTTTCACCTCCCCTCTCTTCCTTTTACCTCCCCTCACTTCCTTTCACTTCCCCTCACTTCATTTCACCTCCCCTCACTTTCTTTCACCTCTTCTTGTTTCCTTTCACCTCCCCTCACTTCCTTTCACCTCCCCTTACTTCCTTTTATCTCCCCTCACTTCCATTCGCATCCCCTTACTTTCTATAACATCCACTCACTTCCATTCACCTCCCCTCACTTCTTTTCCAATCCTCTCACTTCCTTTCAATCCTCTCACTTCCTTTAATATCCCCTCACTTCCTTTAACCTCACCTGACTTCATTTCACCTCCCCTCACTTTACTTAATCTCCCCTCACTTTCTTTTACCTCCCCTCATTTCCTTTCACCTCTCCTCTCTTCCTTTCACCTCCCCTACTTCCTTTCACCTCTACTCACTTCATTTCACCTCCCCTCACTTTCTTTTACCTCCTCTCACATACTTTAACCTCCCCTTACTTCCTTTAACATACTTTCACTTCCATTCACCTCCCCTTACTTTCTTTAACATCCCTTCACTTTTATTCACCTCCCCTCAATTCCTTTTGCCTCCCCTCACTTTCATTTAACTCCACTCACTTCCTTTCACCTCCCCTCACTTCCTTTTACCTCTCCTCACTTTCTTTCACCTTCCTTCGCTGCCTTTCATATACTTTCACATCCTTATCGCTCCCCTTATTTCCTTTTACCTCCCCTAAATATCTTTCACCTCCCTTCACTTTCATCCACCTTCCCTCAACTTCTTTCACCTCCTGTATCTTCCTTTCATCTTTCCTCACTTCCAATCACTTCCACTTACTTCCTTACTCCTCCCCTAACTTTCTTTTACCTCCTCTCACATCCGTTCACCTCCCCTTACTTCCTTTAACATCCCCTCACTTCCATTCACCTCCCCTCACTTAACCCAACCCAACCCAAACCAACCCAACCCAACCCAACCCAAACCAACACAACCCATCCCATCCCATCCCAACCCAACCCAAACCAACCCAACCAAACACAACCCAAACCAACCCAACCCAACCCAACCCAACCCAACTTAACCGAACCCATCCCAACCCAACCCAACCCAACTAAACCCAACCCAACCCAACCAACCTTTCACATTCTCTCACTTTCTGTCACCTCCCCTCACTTCCTTTCACCTCCCCTCACTTCCCTTCACCTCCCCTCTATTTCATTCACCACCACTAATTTCCTTTCACCTCCCCTCGCTTCATTTCACCTACCCTCACTTTCTTTCATCTCTTATCGCTTCCTTTCACATTCTCTCACTTCCTTTACCTCCCCTCACTTCCTTTCACCTCCCCTCAATTTCTTTCACCTTCCCTGTCTTCCTTTCACATTCTCTCTCTTTCATTTACCTCCCCTCACTTCCTTTTGCCTCCCATCACTTCCTTTCATTTCCCCCCACTTCCTTTCACCTCCCATCCCTTTCTTTCACCTTCCCTCACTTCCTTTCACATTCTATCACTTCCTTTCACCTCTCCTTAACTTCTTTCACCTCCCCTCACTTCCTATCACCTCCCCTCACTTCATTTCACCTTCCCTCATTTTATTTCACCTCCCCTCATTTCCTTTCACCTCCCCTTACTTCCTTTAACATCCCCTCACTTTCTTTCACCTCCCCTTACTTAATTTCACCAACCCTCACTTCCTTTCACCTCCACTCAATTCCTTTCACCCCCCCTCACTTCATTTCACCTCCCCTCACTTTCTTTCACCTCTACTCGTTTCCTTTCACCTCCCCTCACTTCCTTTCACCTCCCCTTACTTCCTTTTATCTCCCCTCACTTCCATTCACATCCCCTTACTTTCTATAACATCCACTCACTTCCATTCACCTCCCCTCACGTTCATTTCCAATCCTCTCACTTCCTTTAAATCCTCTCACTTCCTTTAATATCCCCTCACTTCCTTTAACCTCACCTGACTTCATTTCACCTCCCCTCAATTTCTTTCATTTCCACTTGCTTCCTTTCATCTCCCCTCATTTCCTTTCACCTCCCCTCACTTTCTTTCACCTTCCCTTACTTCCTTTCACATTCTCTCTCTTTCATTTTCCTCCCCTCACTTCCTTTCAACTCCCCTTATTTCCTTTCTCCTCCCCTCAATTTCTTTCACCTCCCCTCACTTCCTTTCACCTCCCCTCACTTCATTTCACCTTCCCTCACTTTATTTCACCTCCCCTCACTTCCTTTCACCTCCCCTTACTTACTTTAACATCCCCTCACTTCCTTTAACCTCCCCTTATTTCATTTCACCACCCCTTACTTCCTTTCACCTCCCCTTATTTCCTTTCACCTCCCCTCACTTCCTTTCATCTCCCCTCACTTCCTTTTACCTCCCCTCTCTTCCTTTCCCCTCCCCTCTCTTCCTTTCACCACCCCTCTCTTCCTTTTACCTCGCCTCACTTCCTTTCACCTTCCCTCGCTTCCTTTCACATTCTCTCACTTTCATTCACCTCCCCTCACTTCCTTTCACCTCCCCACTCTTCCTTTCATGTCCCCTCACTTCCATTCACCCCCCTCACTTCTTTTCACCTTCCCTCACTTTATTACACCTCCCCTCACTTCCTTTCACCTCCCCTTACTTCCTTTAACATCCCCTTACTTAATTTCACCACCACTCACTTCCTTTCACCTCTCCTCATTTCCTTTCGCCTCCCCTCACTTCCTTTCACCTTCCCTCGCTTCCTTTCACCTCCCCTCTCTTCCTTTCACCTCCCCTCACTTCCTTTCACACCCCCTCTTTCCATTTCACCTCTCCTCACTTTCTTTCACCTCTTCTCGTTTCCTTTCACATCCCCTCACTTCTTTTCCCCACCTCTCACTTCCTTTCACCTCCTCTCACTTCCTTTAACATCCCCTCACTTCCTTTAACCTCACCTCACTTCATTTCTCCTCCCCTCACTTTCTTTCATTTCCCCTTGCTTCCTTTCATCTCCCCTCATTTCCTTTCACCTCCCCTCACTTTCTTTCACCTTCCCTTACTTCCTTTCACATTCTCTCTCTTTCATTCACCTCCCCTCACTTCCTTTCACCTCCCCTCACTTCCTTTCACCTCTCCTCTCTTTCTATCACCTTCCCTCAATTCCTTTCACATTCTCTCACTTCCTTTCACCTCCCCTTATTTCTTTTCTCCTCCCCTCAATTTCTTTCACCTCCCCTCACTTCCTTTCACCTCCCCTCACTTCATTTCACCTTCCCTCACTTTATTTCACCTCCCCTCTTTTCCTTTCACCTCCCCTTACTTACTTTAACATCCCCTCACTTCCTTTCACCTCCCTTTATTTCATTTCACCACCCCTCACTTCCTTTCACCTCCCCTCACTTCCTTTCACCTCCCCTCACTTCCTTTCACATCCCCACACTTCCTTTCACCTCTCCTCTCTTTCATTCACCTCACCATATTTTATATCACCTCCCCCCACTTCCTTTCATATCTTCTCACTTCCTTTCACCTCCCCTCACTTCTTTTCTCCTCCCCTCACTTTCTTTTCACCTCTCCTCACTTCCTTTAACATCCCTTCACTTCCTTTAACCTCCCCTCACTTTACTTAATCTCCCCTCACTTTCTTTTACCTCCCCTCATTTCCTTTCACCTCTCCTCTCTTCCTTTCACCTCCCCTACTTCCTTTCACCTCTACTCACTTCATTTCACCTCCCCTCACTTTCTTTTACCTCCTCTCACATACTTTAACCTCCCCTTACTTCCTTTAACATACTTTCACTTCCATTCACCTCCCCTTACTTTCTTTAACATCCCTTCACTTTTATTCACCTCCCCTCAATTCCTTTTGCCTCCCCTCACTTTCATTTAACTCCACTCATTTCCTTTCACCTCCCCTCACTTCCTTTTACCTCTCCTCACTTTCTTTCACCTTCCTTCGCTGCCTTTCATATACTTTCACATCCTTATCGCTCCCCTTATTTCCTTTTACCTCCCCTAAATATCTTTCACCTCCCTTCACTTCCTTTCACCTTCCCTCAACTTCTTTCACCTCCTGTATCTTCCTTTCATCTTTCCTCACTTCCAATCACTTCCACTTACTTCCTTACTCCTCCCCTCACTTTCTTTTACCTCCTCTCACATCCGTTCACCTCCCCTTACTTCCTTTAACATCCCCTCACTTCCATTCACCTCCCCTCACTTAACCCAACCCAACCCAAACCAACCCAACCCAACCCAAACCAACACAACCCATCCCATCCCATCCCAACCCAACCCAAACCAACCCAACCAAACACAACCCAAACCAACCCAACCCAACCCAACCCAACCCAACTTAACCGAACCCATCCCAACCCAACCCAACCCAACTAAACCCAACCCAACCCAACCAACCTTTCACATTCTCTCACTTTCTGTCACCTCCCCTCAATTCCTGTCACCTCCCCTCACTTCCCTTCACCTCCCCTCTATTTCATTCACCACCACTAATTTCCTTTCACCTCCCCTCGCTTCATTTCACCTACCCTCACTTTCTTTCATCTCTTATCGCTTCCTTTCACATTCTCTCACTTCCTTTACCTCCCCTCACTTCCTTTCACCTCCCCTCAATTTCTTTCACCTTCCCTGTCTTCCTTTCACATTCTCTCTCTTTCATTTACCTCCCCTCACTTCCTTTTGCCCCCCATCACTTCCTTTCACTTCCCCTCACTTCCTTTCACCTCCCATCCCTTTCTTTCACCTTCCCTCACTTCCTTTCACATTCTATCACTTCCTTTCACCTCTCCTTAACTTCTTTCACCTCCCCTCACTTCCTATCACCTCCCCTCACTTCATTTCACCTTCCCTCATTTTATTTCACCTCCCCTCATTTCCTTTCACCTCCCCTTACTTCCTTTAACATCCCCTCACTTTCTTTCACCTCCCCTTACTTAATTTCACCAACCCTCACTTCCTTTCACCTCCACTCAATTCCTTTCACCCCCCCTCACTTCATTTCACCTCCCCTCACTTTCTTTCACCTCTACTCGTTTCCTTTCACCTCCCCTCACTTCCTTTCACCACCCCTTACTTTATTTTACCTCCCCTCACTTCCATTCACTTCCCATTATTTTCTTAAACATCCACTCACTTCCATTCACCTACCCTCACTTCTTTTTCCCTCCTCTCACTTCCTTTCACATTCTCTCTCTTTCATTCAACTCCCCTCACTTCCTTTCAACTCCCCTTACTTCCTTTCACCTCTCCTCTCTTTCTATCACCTTCCCTCAATTCCTTTCACATGCTCTCAATTCCTTTCACCTCCCCTTATTTCCTTTCTCCTCCTATTAATTTCTTTCAACTCCCCTCACTTCCTTTCACCTCCCCTTACTTCTATTCACCTTCCCTCACTTTATTTCACCTCCCCTAACTTCCTTTCACCTCCCCTTACTTACTTTAATATCCCCTCACTTCCTTTCACCTCCCCTTATTTCATTTCACCACCCCTCACTTCCTTTCACCTCCCCTCACTTCCTTTCACCTCCCCTCACTTCCTTTCACCTCCCCTCACTTCCTTTTACCTCCCCTCTCTTCATTTCACCTCCGCACATTTCCTTTCACCTCCATTCACTTCCTTTCATCTCCCCTCATTTTCTTTCACCTTTTCTCACTTCCTTTCACATTCTCTCACTTCATTTTACCTCCCATCACATCCTTTCACCTCCCCTCACTTCCTTTTGCCTCCCATCACTTCCTTTCACTTCCCCTCACTTCCTTTCACCTCCCATCCCTTTCTTTCACCTTCCCTCACTTCCTTTCACATTCTATCACTTCCTTTCACCTCTCCTTAACTTCTTTCACCTCCCCTCACTTCCTATCACCTCCCCTCACTTCATTTCACCTTCCCTCATTTTATTTCACCTCCCCTCATTTCCTTTCACCTCCCCTTACTTCCTTTAACATCCCCTCACTTTCTTTCACCTCCCCTTATTTAATTTCACCAACCGTCACTTCCTTTCACCTCCACTCAATTCCTTTCACCCCCCCTCACTTCATTTCACCTCCCCTCACTTTCTTTCACCTCTACTTGTTTCCTTTCACCTCCCCTCACTTCCTTTCACCTCCCCTTACTTCCTTTTACCTCACCTCACTTCCATTCACTTCCCCTTACTTTCTTAAATATCCACTCACTTCCATTCACCTACCCTCACTTCTTTTCCCCTCCTCTCACTTCCTTTCACATTCTCTCTCTTTCATTCACCTCCCCTCACTTCCTTTCAACTCCCCTTACTTCCTTTCACCTCTCCTCTCTTTCTATCACCTTCCCTCAATTCCTTTCACATGCTCTCACTTCCTTTCACCTCCCCTTATTTCCTTTCTCCTCCCCTTAATTTCTTTCAACTCCCCTCACTTCCTTTCTCCTCCCCTCACTTCTATTCACCTTCCCTCACTTTATTTCACCTCCCCTAACTTCCTTTCACCTCCCCTTACTTACTTTAATATCCCCTCACTTCCTTTCACCTCCCCTTATTTCATTTCACCACCCCTCACTTCCTTTCACCTCCCCTCACTTCCTTTCACCTCCTCTTACTTCCTTTCACCTCCCCTCACTTCCTTTTACCTCCCCTCTCTTCATTTCACCTCCGCTCATTTCCTTTCACCTCCATTCACTTCCTTTCATCTCCCCTCATTTTCTTTCACCTTTTCTCACTTCCTTTCACATTCTCTCACTTCATTTTACCTCCCATCACATCCTTTCACCTCTCCTTACTTTCTTTAACATCCCCTCACTTCCATTCACCTCCCCTCAATTCCTTTCGCCTTCCCTCACTTCCAATCACCTCCCCCTCTCTTTCTTTCAACTCCCCTCACTTCCTTTCACCTCCCCTCTCTTCCTTTCACCTCCCCTCTCTTCCTTTACCTCGCCTCACTTCCTTTCACCTTCCCTCGCTTACTTTCACATTCTCTCACTTTCATTCACCTCCCCTAACTTCCTTTCACCTCCCCACTCTTCCTTTCATCTCCCCTCACTTCCTTTCACCTCCCTTCATTTTATTTCATCTTCCATTGCTTCCTTTCACATTTTTTCATTCCTTTTACCTCCCCTTATTTCCTTTTACCTCCCCTCATTATTTTTCACCTCCCCTCACTTTCTTTCACCTTCACTGTCTTCCTTTCACATTCTCTCTCTTTCATTTACCTCCCCTCAATTCCTTTTGCCTCCCATCACTTCCTTTCACTTCCCCTCACTTCCTTTCACCTCCCATCCTTTTCTTTCACCTTCCCTCACTTCCTTTCACATTCTCTCACTTCCTTTCACCTCCCCTCACTTCCTTTCACCTCCCCACACTTCATTTCAACTTCCCTCATTTTATTTCACCACCCCTCACTTCCTTTCACCTCCCCTCATTTCCATTCGCCTCCCCTCACTTCCTTTCAACTTCCCTCGCTTTCTTTCACCTCCCCTCTCTTCCTTTTACCTCCCCTCACTTCCTTTCACTTCCCCTCACTTCATTTCACCTCCCCTCACTTTCTTTCACCTCTACTCGTTTCCTTTCACCTCCCCTCACTTCCTTTCACCTCCCCTTACTTCCTTTTATCTCCCCTCACTTCCATTCACTTCCCCTTACTTTCTATAACATCCACTCACTTCCATTCACCTCCCCTCACTTCTTTTCCAATTCTCTCACTTCCTTTCAATCCTCTCACTTCCTTTAATATCCCCTCACTTCCTTTAACCTCAAATGACTTCATTTCACCTCCCCTCAATTTCATTCATTTCCACTTGCTTCCTTTCATCTCCCCTCATTTCCTTTCACCTCCCCTCACTTTCTTTCACCTTCCCTTACTTCCTTTCACATTCTCTCTCTTTCATTATCCACCCCTCACTTCCTTTCAACTCCCCTTATTTCCTTTCTCCTCCCCTCAATTTCTTTCACCTCCCCTCACTTCCTTTCACCTCCCCTCACTTCATTTCACCTTCCCTCACTTTATTTCACCTCGCCTCACTTCCTTTCACCTCCCCTTACTTACTTTAACATCCCCTCACTTCCTTTAACCTCCCCTTATTTCATTTCACCACCCCTTACTTCCTTTCACCTCCCCTTATTTCCTTTCACATCCCCTCACTTCCTTTCATCTCCCCTCACTTCCTTTTACCTCCCCTCTCTTCCTTTCACCTCCCCTCTCTTCCTTTCACCTCCCCTCTCTTCCTTTTACCTCGCCTCACTTCCTTTCACCTTCCCTCGCTTCCTTTCACATTCTCTCACTTTCTTTCACCTCCCCTCACTTCCTTTCACCTCCCCACTCTTCCTTTCATGTCCCCTCACTTCCATTCACCCCCCTCACTTCTTTTCACCTTCCCTAACTTTATTACACCTCCCCTCACTTCCTTTCACCTCCCCTTACTTCCTTTAACATCCCCTTACTTAATTTCACCACCACTCACTTCCTTTCACCTCTCCTCATTTCCTTTCGCCTCCCCTCACTTCCTTTCACCTTCCCTCGCTTACTTTCACCTCCATTCTCTTCCTTTCACCTCCCCTCACTTCCTTTCACCTCCCATCCTTTTCTTTCACCTTCCCTCACTTCCTTTCACATTCTCTCACTTCCTTTCACCTCCCCTCACTTCCTTTCACCTCCCCACACTTCATTTCAACTTCCCTCATTTTATTTCACCACCCCTCACTTCCTTTCACCTCCCCTCATTTCCATTCGCCTCCCCTCACTTCCTTTCAACTTCCCTCGCTTTCTTTCACCTCCCCTCTCTTCCTTTTACCTCCCCTCACTTCCTTTCACTTCCCCTCACTTCATTTCACCTCCCCTCACTTTCTTTCACCTCTACTCGTTTCCTTTCACCTCCCCTCACTTCCTTTCACCTCCCCTTACTTCCTTTTATCTCCCCTCACTTCCATTCACTTCCCCTTACTTTCTATAACATCCACTCACTTCCATTCACCTCCCCTCACTTCTTTTCCAATTCTCTCACTTCCTTTCAATCCTCTCACTTCCTTTAATATCCCCTCACTTCCTTTAACCTCACCTGACTTCATTTCACCTCCCCTCAATTTCATTCATTTCCACTTGCTTCCTTTCATCTCCCCTCATTTCCTTTCACCACCCCTCACTTTCTTTCACCTTCCCTTACTTCCTTTCACATTCTCTCTCTTTCATTATCCACCCCTCACTTCCTTTCAACTCCCCTTATTTCCTTTCTCCTCCCCTCAATTTCTTTCACCTCCCCTCACTTCCTTTCACCTCCCCTCACTTCATTTCACCTTCCCTCACTTTATTTCACCTCCCCTCACTTCCTTTCACCTCCCCTTACTTACTTTAACATCCCCTCACTTCCTTTAACCTCCCCTTATTTCATTTCACCACCCCTTACTTCCTTTCACCTCCCCTTATTTCCTTTCACCTCCCCTCACTTCCTTTCATCTCCCCTCACTTCCTTTTACCTCCCCTCTCTTCCTTTCACCTCCCCTCTCTTCCTTTCACCTCCCCTCTCTTCCTTTTACCTCGCCTCACTTCCTTTCACCTTCCCTCGCTTCCTTTCACATTCTCTCACTTTCTTTCACCTCCCCTCACTTCCTTTCACCTCCCCACTCTTCCTTTCATGTCCCCTCACTTCCATTCACCCCCCTCACTTCTTTTCACCTTCCCTAACTTTATTACACCTCCCCTCACTTCCTTTCACCTCCCCTTACTTCCTTTAACATCCCCTTACTTAATTTCACCACCACTCACTTCCTTTCACCTCTCCTCATTTCCTTTCGCCTCCCCTCACTTCCTTTCACCTTCCCTCGCTTACTTTCACCTCCATTCTCTTCCTTTCACCTCCCCTCACTTCCTTTCACACCCCCTCACTCCATTTCACCTCTCCTCACTTTCTTTCACCTCTTCTCGTTTCCTTTCACATCCCCTCACTTCTTTTCCCCACCTCTCACTTCCTTTCACCTCCTCTCACTTCCTTTAACATCCCCTCACTTCCTTTAACCTCACCTCACTTCATTTCTCCTCCCCTCACTTTCTTTCATTTCCCCTTGCTTCCTTTCATCTCCCCTCATTTCCTTTCACCTCCCCTCACTTTCTTTCACCTTCCCTTACTTCCTTTCACATTCTCTCTCTTTCATTCACCTCCCCTCACTTCCTTTCACCTCCCCTCACTTCCTTTCACCTCTCCTCTCTTTCTATCACCTTCCCTCAATTCCTTTCACATTCTCTCACTTCCTTTCACCTCCCCTTATTTCCTTTCTCCTCCCCTCAATTTCTTTCACCTCCCCTCACTTCCTTTCACCTCCCCTCACTTCATTTCACCTTCCCTCACTTTATTTCACCTCCCCTCTTTTCCTTTCACCTCCCCTTACTTACTTTAACATCCCCTCACTTCCTTTCACCTCCCTTTATTTCATTTCACCTCCCCTTACTTAATTTCACCAACCCTCACTTCCTTTCACCTCCACTCAATTCCTTTCACCCCCCCTCACTTCATTTAACCTCCCCTCACTTTATTTCACCTCTACTCGTTTCCTTTCACCTCCCCTCACTTCCTTTCACCTCCCCTTACTTCCTTTTACCTCCCCTCACTTCCATTCACTTCCCCTTACTTTCTTAAACATCCACTCACTTCCATTCAACTACCCTCACTTCTTTTCCCCTCCTCTCACTTCCTTTCACATTCTCTCTCTTTCATTCACCTCCCCTCATTTCCTTTCACCTCCCCTTACTTCCTTTAACATCCCCTCACTTTCTTTCACCTCCCCTTACTTAATTTCACCAACCCTCACTTCCTTTCACCTCCACTCAATTCCTTTCACCCCCCCTCACTTCATTTCACCTCCCCTCACTTTCTTTCACCTCTACTCGTTTCCTTTCACCTCCCCTCACTTCCTTTCACCTCCCCTTACTTCCTTTTACCTCCCCTCACTTCCTTTTACCTCTCCTCACTTTCTTTCACCTTCCTTCGCTGCCTTTCATATACTTTCACATCCTTATCGCTCCCCTTATTTCCTTTTACCTCCCCTAAATATCTTTCACCTCCCTTCACTTCCTTTCACCTTCCCTCAACTTCTTTCACCTCCTGTATCTTCCTTTCATCTTTCCTCACTTCCAATCACTTCCACTTACTTCCTTACTCCTCCCCTCACTTTCTTTTACCTCCTCTCACATCCGTTCACCTCCCCTTACTTCCTTTAACATCCCCTCACTTCCATTCACCTCCCCTCACTTAACCCAACCCAACCCAAACCAACCCAACCCAACCCAACCCAAACCAACACAACCCATCCCATCCCAACCCAACCCAAACCAACCCAACCCAACCCAACCCAACCCAACCCAACTTAACCGAACCCATCCCAACCCAACCCAACCCAACTAAACCCAACCCAACCCAACCAACCTTTCACATTCTCTCACTTTCTGTCACCTCCCCTCACTTCCTTTCACCTCCCCTCACTTCCCTTCACCTCCCCTCTATTTCATTCACCACCACTAATTTCCTTTCACCTCCCCTCGCTTCATTTCACCTACCCTCACTTTCTTTCATCTCTTATCGCTTCCTTTCACATTCTCTCAATTTCATTTACCTCCCCTCACTTTCTTTTGCCTCCCATCACTTCCTTTCACTTCCCCTCACTTCCTTTCACCTCCCATCCCTTTCTTTCACCTTCCCTCACTTCCTTTCACATTCTATCACTTCCTTTCACCTCTCCTTACCTTCTTTCACCTCCCCTCACTTCCTATCACCTCCCCTCACTTCATTTTACCTTCCCTCATTTTATTTCACCTCCCCTCATTTCCTTTCACCTCCCCTTACTTCCTTTAACATCCCCTCACTTTCTTTCACCTCCCCTTACTTAATTTCACCAACCCTCACTTCCTTTCACCTCCACTCAATTCCTTTCACCCCCCCTCACTCATTTCATCTCCCCTCACTTTCTTTCACCTCTACTAGTTTCCTTTCACCTCCCCTCACTTCCTTTCACCTCCCTTACTTCCTTTTACCTCCCCTCACTTCCATTCACTTCCCCTTACTTTCTAAACATCCACTCACTTCCATTCACCTACCCTCACTTCTTTTCCCCTCCTCTCACTTCCTTTCACATTCTCTCTCTTTCATTCACCTCCCCTCATTTCCTTTCACCTCCCCTTACTTCCTTTAACATCCCCTCACTTTCTTTCACCTCCCCTTACTTAATTTCACCAACCCTCACTTCCTTTCACCTCCACTCAATTCCTTTCACCCCCCTCACTTCATTTCACCTCCCCTCACTTTCTTTCACCTCTACTCGTTTCCTTTCACCTCCCCTCACTTCCTTTCACCTCCCCTTGACTTCCTTTTACCTCCCCTCACTTCCATTCACTTCCCCTTACTTTCTTAAACATCCACTCACTTCCATTCACCTACCCTCACTTCTTTTCCCCTCCTCTCACTTCCTTTCACATTCTCTCTCTTTCATTCACCTCCCCTCACTTCCTTTCAACTCCCTTACTTCCTTTCACCTCTCTCTCTTTCTGTCACCTTCCCTCAATTCCTTTCACATGCTCTCACTTCCTTTCACCTCCCCTTATTTCCTTTCTCCTCCCCTCAATTTCTTTCAACTCCACTCACTTCCTTTCACCTCCCCTCACTTCTATTCACCTTCCCTCACTTTATTTCACCTCCCCTAACTTCCTTTCACCTCCCCTTACTTACTTTAATATCCCCTCACTTCCTTTCACCTCCCCTTATTTCATTTCACCACCCCTCACTTCCTTTCACCTCCCCTCACTTCCTTTCACCTCCCCTCACTTCCTTTCACCTCCCCTCACTTCCTTTTACCTCCCCTCTCTTCATTTCACCTCTGCTCATTTCCTTTCACCTCCATTCACTTCCTTTCATCTCCCCTCATTTTCTTTCACCTTTTCTCACTTCCTTTCACATTCTCTCACTTCATTTTACCTCCCATCACATCCTTTCACCTCCCCTTACTTTCTTTAACATCCCCTCACTTCCATTCACCTCCCCTCAATTCCTTTCGCCTCCCCTCACTTCCAATCCCCTCCCCCTCTCTTCCTTTCAACTCCCCTCACTTCCTTTCACCTCCCCTCTCTTCCTTTCACCTCCCCTCTCTTCCTTTACCTCGCCTCACTTCCTTTCACCTTCCCTCGCTTCCTTTCACATTCTCTCACTTTCATTCACCTCCCCTAACTTTCTTTCACCTCCCCCACTCTTCCTTTCATCTCCCCTCACTTCCTTTCACCTCCCCTCACTTCCTTTCACCACCCTTCATTTTATTTCATCTTCCATTGCTTCCTTTCACATTTTTTCATTCCTTTTACCTCCCCTTATTTCCTTTTACCTCTCCTCATTATTTTTCACCTCCCCTCACTTTCTTTCACCTTCCCTGTCTTCCTTTCACATTCTCTCTCTTTCATTTACCTCCCCTCAATTCCTTTTGCCTCCCATCACTTCCTTTCACTTCCCCTCACTTCCTTTCACCTCCCATCCTATTCTTTCACCTTCCCTCACTTCCTTTCACATTCTCTCACTTCCTTTCATCTCCCTCACTTCCTTTCACCTCCCCTCACTTCATTTCAACTTCCCTCATTTTATTTCACCACCCCTCACTTCCTTTCACCTCCCCTCATTTCCATTCGCCTCCCCTCACTTCCTTTCAACTCCCCTCGCTTTCTTTCACCTCCCCTCTCTTCCTTTTAACTCCCCTCACTTCCTTTCACTTCCCCTCACTTCATTTCACCTCCCTCACTTTCTTTTACCTCTACTCGTTTCCTTTCACCTCCCCTCACTTCCTTTCACCTCCCCTTACTTCCTTTTATCTCCCCTCACTTCCATTCACTTCCCCTTACTTTCTATAACATCCACTCACTTCCATTCACCTCCCCTCACTTCTTTTCCAATTCTCTCACTTCCTTTCAATCCTCTCACTTCCTTTAATATCCCCTCACTTCCTTTAACCTCACCTGACTTCATTTCACCTCCCCTCAATTTCTTTCATTTCCACTTGCTTCCTTTCATCTCCCCTCATTTCCTTTCACCTCCCCTCACTTTCTTTCACCTTACCTTACTTCCTTTCACATTCTCTCTCTTTCATTATCCACCCCTCACTTCCTTTCAACTCCCCTTATTTCCTTTCTCCTCCCCTCAATTTCTTTCACCTCCCCTCACTTCCTTTCACCTCCCCTCACTTCATTTCACCTTCCCTCACATTATTTCACCTCCCCTCACTTCCTTTCACCTCCCCTTACTTACTTTAACATCCCCTCACTTCCATTAACCTCCCCTTATTTCATTTCACCACCCCTTACTTCCTTTCACCTCCCCTTATTTCCTTTCACCTCCCCTCACTTCCTTTCATCTCCCCTCACTTCCTTTTACCTCCCCTCTCTTCCTTTCACCTCCCCTCTCTTCCTTTCACCTCCCCTCTCTTCCTTTTACCTCGCCTCACTTCCTTTCACCTTCCCTCGCTTCCTTTCACATTCTCTCACTTTCTTTCACCTCCCCTCACTTCCTTTCACCTCCCCACTCTTCCTTTCATGTCCCCTCACTTCCATTCACCCCCCCTCACTTCTTTTCACCTTCCCTAACTTTATTACACCTCCCCTCACTTCCTTTTACCTCCCCTTACTTCCTTTATCATCCCCTTACTTAATTTCACCACCACTCACTTCCTTTCACCTCTCCTCATTTCCTTTCGCCTCCCCTCACTTCCTTTCACCTTCCCTCGCTTACTTTCACCTCCATTCTCTTCCTTTCACCTCCCCTCACTTCCTTTCACACCCCCTCACTCCATTTCACCTCTCCTCACTTTCTTTCACCACTTCTCGTTTCCTTTCACATCCCCTCACTTCTTTTCCCCACCTCTCACTTCCTTTCACCTCCTCTCACTTCCTTTAACATCCCCTCACTTCCTTTAACCTCACCTCACTTCATTTCTCCTCCCCTCACTTTCTTTCATTTCCCCTTGCTTCCTTTCATCTCCCCTCATTTCCTTTCACCTCCCCTCACTTTCTTTCACCTTCCCTTACTTCCTTTCACATTCTCTCTCTTTCATTCACCTCCCCTCACTTCCTTTCACCTCCCCTCACTTCCTTTCACCTCCTCTCTTTCTATCACCTTCCCTCAATTCCTTTCACATTCTCTCACTTCCTTTCACCTCCCCTTATTTCCTTTCTCCTCCCCTCAATTTCTTTCACCTCCCCTCACTTCCTTTCACCTCCCCTCACTTCATTTCACCTTCCCTCACTTTATTTCACCTCCCCTCTTTTCTTTTCACCTCCCCTTACTTACTTTAACATACCTCACTTCCTTTCACCTCCCTTTATTTCATTTCACCTCCCCTTACTTAATTTCACCAACCCTCACTTCCTTTCACCTCCACTCAATTCCTTTCACCCCCCCTCACTTTCTTTCACCTCTACTCGTTTCCTTTCACCTCCCCTCACTTCCTTTCACCTCCCCTTACTTCCTTTTACCTCCCCTCACTTCCATTCACTTCCCCTTACTTTCTTAAACATCCACTCACTTCCATTCAACTACCCTCACTTCTTTTCCCCTCCTCTCACTTCCTTTCACATTCTCTCTCTTTCATTCACCTCCCCTCATTTCCTTTCACCTCCCCTTACTTCCTTTAACATCCCCTCACTTTCTTTCACCTCCCCTTACTTAATTTCACCAACCCTCACTTCCTTTCACCTCCACTCAATTCCTTTCACCCCCCCCTCACTTCATTTCACCTCCCCTCACTTTCTTTCACCTCTACTCGTTTCCTTTCACCTCCCCTCACTTCCTTTCACCTCCCCTTACTTCCTTTTACCTCCCCTCACTTCCATTCACTTCCCCTTACTTTCTTAAACATCCACTCACTTCCATTCACCTACCCTCACTTCTTTTCCCCTCCTCTCACTTCCTTTCACATTCTCTCTATT
>JAJPWW010000068.1:0-51396 GCA_028673005.1 Tanypteryx hageni
ATTCCTTTCGCCTCCCCTCACTTCCAATCACCTCCCCCTCTCTTCCTTTCAACTCCCCTCACTTCCTTTCACCTCCCCTCTCTTCCTTTCACCTCCCCTCTCTTCCTTTACCTCGCCTCACTTCCTTTCACCTTCCCTCGCTTCCTTTCACATTCTCTCACTTTCATTCACCTCCCCTAACTTTCTTTCACCTCCCCACTCTTCCTTTCATCTCCCCTCACTTCCTTTCACCTCCCCTCACATCCTTTCACCACCCTTCATTTTATTTCATCTTCCATTGCTTCCTTTCACATTTTTTCATTCCTTTTACCTCCCCTTATTTCCTTTTACCTCCCCTCATTATTTTTCACCTCCCCTCACTTTCTTTAACCTTCACTGTCTTCCTTTCACATTCTCTCTCTTTCATTTACCTCCCCTCAATTCCTTTTGCCTCCCATCACTTCCTTTCACTTCCCCTCACTTCCTTTCACCTCCCATCCTTTTCTTTCACCTTCCCTCACTTCCTTTCACATTCTCTCACTTCCTTTCACCTCCGCTCACTTCCTTTCACCTCCCCTCACTTCATTTCAACTTCCCTCATTTTATTTCACCATCCCTCAATTCCTTTCACCTCCCCTCATTTCCATTCGCCTCCCCTCACTTCCTTTCAACTCCCCTCGCTTTCTTTCACCTCCCTTCTCTTCCTTTTACCTCCCCTCACTTCCTTTCACTTCCCCTTACTTCATTTCACCTCCCCTCACTTTCTTTTACCTCTACTCGTTTCCTTTCACCTCCCCTCACTTCCTTTCACCTCCATTTACTTCCTTTTATCTCCCCTCACTTCCATTCACTTCCCCTTACTTTCTATAACATCCACTCACTTCCATTCACCTCCACTCACTTCTTTTCCAATTCTCTCACTTCCTTTAATATCCCCTCACTTCCTTTAACCTCACCTGACTTCATTTCACCTCCCCTCAATTTCTTTCATTTCCACTTGCTTCCTTTCATCTCCCCTCATTTCCTTTCACCTCCCCTCACTTTCTTTCACCTTCCCTTACTTCCTTTCACATTCTCTCTCTTTCATTATCCTCCCCTCACTTCCTTTCAACTCCCCTTATTTCCTTTCTCCTCCCCTCAATTTCTTTCACCTCCCCTCACTTCCTTTCACCTCCCCTCACTTCATTTCACCTTCCCTCACTTTATTTCACCTCCCCTCACTTCCTTTCACCTCCCCTTACTTACTTTAACATCCCCTCACTTCCTTTAACCTCCCCTTATTTCATTTCACCACCCCTTACTTCCTTTCACCTCCCCTTATTTCCTTTCACCTCCCCTCACTTCCTTTCATCTCCCCTCACTTCCTTTTACCTCCCCTCTCTTCCTTTCACCTCCCCTCTCTTCCTTTCACCTCCCCTCTCTTCCTTTTACCTCGCCTCACTTCCTTTCACCTTCCCTCGCTTCCTTTCACATTCTCTCACTTTCATTCACCTCCCCTCACTTCCTTTCACCTCCCCACTCTTCCTTTCATGTCCCCTCACTTCCATTCACCCCCCTCACTTCTTTTCACCTTCCCTAACTTTATTACACCTCCCCTCACTTCCTTTCACCTCCCCTTACTTCCTTTAACATCCCCTTACTTAATTTCACCACCACTCACTTCCTTTCACCTCCCCTCACTTCCTTTCACACCCCCTCACTCCATTTCACCTCTCCTCACTTTCTTTTACCTCCTCTCGTTTCCTTTCACATCCCCTCACTTCTTTTCCCCACCTCTCACTTCCTTTCACCTCCTCTCACTTCCTTTAACATCCCCTCACTTCCTTTAACCTCACCTCACTTCATTTCTCCTCCCCTCACTTTCTTTCATTTCCCCTTGCTTCCTTTCATCTCCCCTCATTTCCTTTCACCTCCCCTCACTTTCTTTCACCTTCCCTTACTTCCTTTCACATTCTCTCTCTTTCATTCACCTCCCCTCACTTCCTTTCACCTCCCCTCACTTCCTTTCACCTCTCCTCTCTTTCTATCACCTTCCCTCAATTCCTTTCACATTCTCTCACTTCCTTTCACCTCCCCTTATTTCCTTTCTCCTCCTCTCAATTTCTTTCACCTCCCCTCACTTCCTTTCACCTCCCCACACTTCATTTCACCTTCCCTCACTTTATTTCACCTCCCCTCTTTTCCTTTCACCTCCCCTTACTTACTTTAACATCCCCTCACTTCCTTTCATCTCCCTTTATTTCATTTCACCACCCCCCACTTCCTTTCACCTCCCCTCACTTCCTTTCACCTCCCCTCACTTCCTTTCACATCCCCACACTTCCTTTCACCTCTCCTCTCTTTCTTTCACCTCCCAATATTTTATATCACCTCCCCCCACTTCCTTTTTATATCTTCTCACTTCCTTTCACCTCCCCTCACTTCTTTTCTCCTCCCCTCACTTTCTTTTCACCTCTCCTCACTTCCTTTAACATCCCTTCACTTCCTTTAACCTCCCCTCACTTTACTTAATCTCCCCTCACTTTCTTTTACCTCCCCTCATTTCCTTTCACCTCTACTCACTTCATTTCACCTCCCCTCACTTTCTTTTACCTCCTCTCACATACTTTAACCTCCCCTTACTTCCTTTAACATACTTTCACTTCCATTCACCTCCCCTTACTTTCTTTAACATCCCTTAACTTTTATTCACCTCCCCTCAATTCCTTTAGCCTCCCCTCACTTTCATTTAACTCCACTCACTTCCTTTCACCTCCCCTCACTTCCTTTTACCTCTCCTCACTTTCTTTCACCTTCCTTCGCTGCCTTTCATATACTTTCACATCCTTATCGCTCCCCTTATTTCCTTTTACCTCCCCTAAATATCTTTCACCTCCCTTCACTTCCTTTCACCTTCCCTCAACTTCTTTCACCTCCTGTATCTTCCTTTCATCTTTCCTCACTTCCAATCACTTCCACTTACTTCCTTACTCCTCCCCTCACTTTCTTTTACCTCCTCTCACATCCGTTCACCTCCCCTTACTTCCTTTAACATCCCCTCACTTCCATTCACCTCCCCTCACTTAACCCAACCCAACACAAACCAACCCAACCCAACCCAACCCAAACCAACACACAACCCATCCCATCCCATCCCAACCCAACCCAAACCAACCCAACCAAACACAACCCAAACCAACCCAACCCAACTTAACCGAACCCATCCCAACCCAACCCAACCCAACTAAACCCAACCCAACCCAACCAACCTTTCACATTCTCTCACTTTCTGTCACCTCCCCTCACTTCCTTTCACCTCCCCTCACTTCCCTTCACCACCCCTCTATTTCATTCACCACCACTAATTTCCTTTCAACTCCCCTCGCTTCATTTCACCTACCCTCACTTTCTTTCATCTCTTATCGCTTCCTTTCACTTTCTCTCACTTCCTTTACCTCCCCTCACTTCCTTTCACCTCCCCTCAATTTCTTTCACCTTCCCTGTCTTCCTTTCACATTCTCTCTCTTTCATTTACCTCCCCTCACTTCCTTTTGCCTCCCATCACTTCCTTTCACTTCCCCTCACTTCCTTTCACCTCCCATCCCTTTCTTTCACCTTCCCTCACTTCCTTTCACATTCTATCACTTCCTTTCACCTCTCCTTACCTTCTTTCACCTCCCCTCACTTCCTATCACCTCCCCTCACTTCATTTCACCTTCCCTCATTTTATTTCACCTCCCCTCATTTCCTTTCACCTCCCCTTACTTCCTTTAACATCCCCTCACTTTCTTTCACCTCCCCTTACTTAATTTCACCAACCCTCACTTCCTTTCACCTCCACTCAATTCCTTTCACCCCCCCTCACTTCATTTCATCTCCCCTCACTTTCTTTCACCTCTACTCGTTTCCTTTCACCTCCCCTCACTTCCTTTCACCTCCCCTTACTTCCCTTTACCTCCCCTCACTTCCATTCACTTCCCCTTACTTTCTTAAACATCCACTCACTTCCATTCACCTACCCTCACTTCTTTTCCCCTCCTCTCACTTCCTTTCACATTCTCTCTCTTTCATTCACCTCCCCTCATTTCCTTTCACCTCCCCTTACTTCCTTTAACATTCCCTCACTTTCTTTCACCTCCCCTTATTTAATTTCACCAACCCTCACTTCCTTTCACCTCCACTCAATTCCTTTCACCCCCCCTCACTTCATTTCACCTCCCCTCACTTTATTTCACCTCTACTCGTTTCCTTTCACCTCCCCTCACTTCCTTTCACCTCCCCTTACTTCCTTTTACCTCCCCTCACTTCCATT
This sequence comes from Tanypteryx hageni, assembly GCA_028673005.1. NCBI lineage: Eukaryota > Metazoa > Arthropoda > Insecta > Odonata > Petaluridae > Tanypteryx > Tanypteryx hageni. The sequence continues at coordinate 4,271 of JAJPWW010000068.1, forward strand.
CACTTCCCCTTACTTTCTTAAACATCCACTCACTTCCATTCACCTACCCTCACTTCTTTTCCCCTCCTCTCACTTCCTTTCACATTCTCTCTCTTTCATTCACCTCCCCTCACTTCCTTTCAACTCCCCTTACTTCCTTTCACCTCTCCTCTCTTTCTATCACCTTCCCTCAATTCCTTTCACATGCTCTCACTTCCTTTCACCTCCCCTTATTTCCTTTCTCCTCCCCTCAATTTCTTTCAACTCCCCTCACTTCCTTTCACCTCCCCTCACTTCTATTCACCTTCCCTCACTTTATTTTACCTCCCCTAACTTCCTTTCACCTCCCCTTACTTACTTTAATATCCCCTCACTTCCTTTCACCTCCCCTTATTTCATTTCACCACCCCTCACTTCCTTTCACCTCCCCTCACTTCCTTTCACCTCCCCTCACTTCATTTCACCTCCCCTCACTTCCTTTTACCTCCCCTCTCTTCATTTCACCTCCGCTCATTTCCTTTCACCTCCATTCACTTCCTTTCATCTCCCCTCATTTTATTTCACCTTTTCTCACTTCCTTTCACATTCTCTCACTTCATTTTACCTCCCATCACATCCTTTCACCTCCCCTTACTTTCTTTAACATCCCCTCACTTCCATTCACCTCCCCTCAATTCCTTTCGCCTCCCCTCACTTCCAATCACCTCCCCCTCTCTTCCTTTCAACTCCCCTCACTTCCTTTCACCTCCCCTCTCTTCCTTTCACCTCCCCTCTCTTCCTTTACCTCGCCTCACTTCCTTTCACACCTTCCCTCGCTTCCTTTCACATTCTCTCAATTTCATTCACCTCCCCTAAATTTCTTTCACCTCCCCACTCTTCCTTTCATCTCCCCTCACTTCCTTTCACCTCCCCTCACTTCCTTTCACATTCTCTCACTTCCTTTCACCTCCGCTCACTCCTTTCACCTCCCCTCACTTCATTTCAACTTCCCTCATTTTATTTCACCATCCCTCAATTCTTTCACCTCCCCTCATTTCCATTCGCCTCCACTCACTTCCTTTCAACTCCCCTCGCTTTCTTTCACCTCCCCTCTCTTCCTTTTACCTCCCCTCACTTCCTTTCACTTCCCCTCACTTCATTTCACCTCCCCTCACTTTCTTTTACCTCTACTCGTTTCCTTTCACCTCCCCTCACTTCCTTTCACCTCCCCTTACTTCCTTTTATCTCCCCTCACTTCCATTCACTTCCCCTTACTTTCTATAACATCCACTCACTTCCATTCACCTCCACTCACTTCTTTTCCAATTCTCTCACTTCCTTTCAATCCTCTCACTTCCTTTAATATCCCCTCACTTCCTTTAACCTCACCTGACTTCATTTCACCTCCCCTCAATTTCTTTCATTTCCACTTGCTTCCTTTCATCTCCCCTCATTTCCTTTCACCTCCCCTCACTTTCTTTCACCTTCCCTTACTTCCTTTCACATTCTCTCTCTTTCATTATCCTCCCCTCACTTCCTTTCAACTCCCCTTATTTCCTTTCTCCTCCCCTCAATTTCTTTCACCTCCCCTCACTTCCTTTCACCTCCCCTCACTTCATTTCACCTTCCCTCACTTTATTTCACCTCCCCTCACTTCCTTTCACCTCCCCTTACTTACTTTAACATCCCCTCACTTCCTTTAACCTCCCCTTATTTCATTTCACCACCCCTTACTTCCTTTCACCTCCCCTTATTTCCTTTCACCTCCCCTCACTTCCTTTCATCTCCCCTCACTTCCTTTTACCTCCCCTCTCTTCCTTTCACCTCCCCTCTCTTCCTTTCACCTCCCCTCTCTTCCTTTTACCTCGCCTCACTTCCTTTCACCTTCCCTCGCTTCCTTTCACATTCTCTCACTTTCATTCACCTCCCCTCACTTCCTTTCACCTCCCCACTCTTTCTTTCATGTCCCCTCACTTCCATTCACCCCCCTCACTTCTTTTCACCTTCCCTAACTTTATTACACATCCCCTCACTTCCTTTCACCTCCCCTTACTTCCTTTAACATCCCCTTACTTAATTTCACCACCACTCACTTCCTTTCACCTCTCCTCATTTCCTTTCGCCTCCCCTCACTTCCTTTCACCTTCCCTCGCTTACTTTCACCTCCCTCTCTTCCTTTCACCTCCCCTCACTTCCTTTCACACCCCCTCACTCCATTTCACCTCTCCTCACTTTCTTTCACCTCCTCTCGTTTCCTTTCACATCCCCTCACTTCTTTTCCCCACCTCTCACTTCCTTTCACCTCATCTCACTTCCTTTAACATCCCCTCACTTCCTTTAACCTCACCTCACTTCATTTCTCCTCCCCTCACTTTCTTTCATTTCCCCTTGCTTCCTTTCATCTCCCCTCATTTCCTTTCACCTCCCCTCACTTTCTTTCACCTTCCCTTACTTCCTTTCACATTCTCTCTCTTTCATTCACCTCCCCTCACTTCCTTTCACCTCCCCTCACTTCCTTTCACCTCTCCTCTCTTTCTATCACCTTCCCTCAATTCCTTTCACATTCTCTCACTTCCTTTCACCTCCCCTTATTTCCTTTCTCCTCCCCTCAATTTCTTTCACCTCCCCTCACTTCCTTTCACCTCCCCTCACTTCATTTCACCTTCCCTCACTTTATTTCACCTCCCCTCTTTTCCTTTCACCTCCCCTTACTTACTTTAACATCCCCTCACTTCCTTTCACCTCCCTTTATTTCATTTCACCACCCCTCACTTCCTTTCACCTCCCCTCACTTCCTTTCACCTCCCCTCACTTCCTTTCACATCCCCACACTTCCTTTCACCTCTCCTCTCTTTCTTTGCACCTCCCCATATTTTATATCACCTCCCCCCACTTCCTTTTATATCTTCTCACTTCCTTTCACCTCCCCACACTTATTTTCACCTCCCCTCACTTTCTTTTCACCTCTCCTCACTTCCTTTAACATCCCTTCACTTCCTTTAACCTCCCCTCACTTTACTTAATCTCCCCTCACTTTCTTTTACCTCCCCTCATTTCCTTTCACCTCTCCTCTCTTCCTTTCACCTCCCCTACTTCCTTTCACCTCTACTCACTTCATTTCACCTCCCCTCACTTTCTTTTACCTCCTCTCACATACTTTAACCTCCCCTTACTTCCTTTAACATACTTTCACTTCCATTCACCTCCCCTTACTTTCTTTAACATCCCTTAACTTTTATTCACCTCCCCTCAATTCCTTTAGCCTCCCCTCACTTTCATTTAACTCCACTCACTTCCTTTCACCTCCCCTCACTTCCTTTTACCTCTCCTCACTTTCTTTCACCTTCCTTCGCTGCCTTTCATATACTTTCACATCCTTATCACTCCCCTTATTTCCTTTTACCTCCCCTAAATATCTTTCACCTCCCTTCACTTCCTTTCACCTTCCCTCAACTTCTTTCACCTCCTGTACCTTCCTTTCATCTTTCCTCACTTCCAATCACTTCCACTTACTTCCTTACTCCTCCCCTCACTTTCTTTTACCTCCTCTCACATCCGTTCACCTCCCCTTACTTCCTTTAACATCCCTTCACTTCCATTCACCTCCCCTCACTTAACCCAACCCAACACAAACCAACCCAACCCAACCCAAACCAACACAACCCATCCCATCCCAACCCAACCCAAACCAACCCAACCAAACACAACCCAAACCAACCCAACCCAACCCAACCCAACCCAACTTAACCAAACCCATCCCAACCCAACCCAACCCAACTAAACCCAACCCAACCCAACCAACCTTTCACATTCTCTCACTTTCTGTCACCTCCCCTCACTTCCTTTCACCTCCCCTCACTTCCCTTCACCTCCCCTCTATTTCATTCACCACCACTAATTTCCTTTCACCTCCCCTCGCTTCATTTCACCTACCCTCACTTTCTTTCATCTCTTATCGCTTCCTTTCACATTCTCTCACTTCCTTTACCTCCCCTCACTTCCTTTCACCTCCCCTCAATTTCTTTCACCTTCCCTGTCTTCCTTTCACATTCTCTCTCTTTCATTTACCTCCCCTCACTTCCTTTTGCCTTCCATCACTTCCTTTCACTTCCCCTCACTTCCTTTCACCTCCCATCCCTTTCTTTCACCTTCCCTCACTTCCTTTCACATTCTATCACTTCCTTTCACCTCTCCTTAACTTCTTTCACCTCCCCTCACTTCCTATCACCTCCCCTCACTTCATTTCACCTTCCCTCATTTTATTTCACCTCCCCTCATTTCCTTTCACCTCCCCTTACTTCCTTTAACATCCCCTCACTTTCTTTCACCTCCCCTTACTTAATTTCACCAACCCTCACTTCCTTTCACCTCCACTCAATTCCTTTCAACCCCCTCACTTCATTTCACCTCCCCTCACTTTCTTTCACCTCTACTCATTTCCTTTCACCTCCCCTCACTTCCTTTCACCTCCCCTTACTTCCTTTTACCTCCCCTCACTTCCATTCACTTCCCCTTACTTTCTTAAACATCCACTCACTTCCATTCACCTACCCTCACTTCTTTTCCCCTCCTCTCACTTCCTTTCATATTCTCTCTCTTTCATTCACCTCCCCTCACTTCCTTTCAACTCCCCTTACTTCCTTTCACCTCTCCTCTCTTTCTATCACCTTCCCTCGATTCCTTTCACATGCTCTCACTTCCTTTCACCTCCCCTTATTTCCTTTCTCCTCCCCTCAATTTCTTTCAACTCCCCTCACTTCCTTTCACCTCCCCTCACTTCTATTCACCTTCCCTCACTTTATTTCACCTCCCCTAACTTCCTTTCACCTCCCCTTACTTACTTAATATCCCCTCACTTCCTTTCACCTCCCCTTATTTCATTTCACCACCCCTCACTTCCTTTCACCTCCCCTCACTTCCTTTCACCTCCCCTCACTTCCTTTCACCTCCCCTCACTTCCTTTTACCTCCCCTCTCTTCATTTCACCTCCGCTCATTTCCTTTCACCTCCATTCACTTCCTTTCATCTCCCCTCATTTTCTTTCACCTTTTCTCACTTCCTTTCACATTCTCTCACTTCATTTTACCTCCCATCACATCCTTTCACCTCCCCTTACTTTCTTTAACATCCCCTCACTTCCATTCACCTCCCCTCAATTCCTTTCGCCTTCCCTCACTTCCAATCACCTCCACCTCTCTTTCTTTCAACTCCCCTCACTTCCTTTCACCTCCCCTCTCTTCCTTTCACCTCCCCTCTCTTCCTTTACCTCGCCTCACTTCCTTTCACCTTCCCTCGCTTCCTTTCACATTCTCTCACTTTCATTCACCTCCCCTAACTTCCTTTCACCTCCCCACTCTTCCTTTCATCTCCCCTCACATCCTTTCACCTCCCTTCATTTTATTTCATCTTCCATTGCTTCCTTTCACATTTTTTCATTCCTTTTACCTCCCCTTATTTCCTTTTACCTCCCTCATTATTTTTCACCTCCCCTCACTTTCTTTCACCTTCACTGTCTTCCTTTCACATTCTCTCTCTTTCATTTACCTCCCCTCAATTCCTTTTGCCTCCCATCACTTCCTTTCACTTCCCCTCACTTCCTTTCACCTCCCATCCTTTTCTTTCACCTTCCCTCACTTCCTTTCACATTCTCTCACTTCCTTTCACCTCCCCTGACTTCCTTTCACCTCCCCACACTTCATTTCAACTTCCCTCATTTTATTTCACCACCCCTCACTTCCTTTCACCTCCCCTCATTTCCATTCGCCTCCCCCTCACTTCCTTTCAACTCCCCTCGCTTTCTTTCACCTCCCCTCTCTTCCTTTTACCTCCCCTCACTTCCTTTCACTTCCCCTCACTTCATTTCACCTCCCCTCACTTTCTTTCACCTCTACTCGTTTCCTTTCACCTCCCCTCACTTCCTTTCACCTCCCCTTACTTCCTTTTATCTCCCCTCACTTCCATTCACTTCCCCTTACTTTCTACAACATCCACTCACTTCCATTCACCTCCCCTCACTTCTTTTCCAATTCTCTCACTTCCTTTCAATCCTCTCACTTCCTTTAATATCCCCTCACTTCCTTTAACCTCACCTGACTTCATTTCACCTCCCCTCAATTTCTTTCATTTCCACTTGCTTCCTTTCATCTACCCTCATTTCCTTTCACCTCCCCTCACTTTCTTTCACCTTCCCTTACTTCCTTTCACATTCTCTCTCTTTCATTATCCTCCCCTCACTTCCTTTCAACTCCCCTTATTTCCTTTCTCCTCCCCTCAATTTCTTTCACCTCCCCTCACTTCCTTTCACCTCCCCTCACATCATTTCACCTTCCCTCACTTTATTTCACCTCCCCTCACTTCCTTTCACCTCCCCTTACTTACTTTAACATCCCCTCACTTCCTTTAACCTCCCCTTATTTCATTTCACCACCCCTTACTTCCTTTCACCTCCCCTTATTTCCTTTCACCTCCCCTCACTTCCTTTCATCTCCCCTCACTTCCTTTTACCACCCCTCCCTTCCTTTCACCTCCCCTCTCTTCCTTTCACCTCCCCTCTCTTCCTTTTACCTCGCCTCACTTCCTTTCACCTTCCCTCGCTTCCTTTCACATTCTCTCACTTTCATTCACCTCCCCTCACTTCCTTTCACATCCCCACTCTTCCTTTCATGTCCCCTCACTTCCATTCACCCCCCTCACTTCTTTTCACCTTCCCTAACTTTATTACACCTCCCCTCACTTCCTTTCACCTCCCCTTACTTCCTTTAACATCCCCTTACTTAATTTCACCACCACTCACTCCTTTCACCTCTCCTCATTTCCTTTCGCCTCCCCTCACTTCCTTTCACCTTCCATCGCTTACTTTCACCTCCCCTCTCTTCCTTTCACCTCCCCTCACTTCCTTTCACCTCCCTTTATTTCATTTCACCACCCCTCACTTCCTGTCACCTCCCCTCACTTCCTTTCACCTCCCCTCACTTCCTTTCACATCCCCACACTTCCTTTCACCTCTCCTCTCTTTCTTTCACCTCCCCATATTTTATATCACCTCCCCCCACTTCCTTTTTATATCTTCTCACTTCCTTTCACCTCCCCTCACTTCTTTTCTCCTCCCCTCACTTTCTTTTCACCTCTCCTCACTTCCTTTAACATCCCTTCACTTCCTTTAACCTCCCCTCACTTTACTTAATCTCCCCTCACTTTCTTTTACCTCCCCTCATTTCCTTTCACCTCTCCTCTCTTCCTTTCACCTCCCCTACTTCCTTTCACCTCTGCTCACTTCATTTCACCTCCCCTCACTTTCTTTTACCTCCTCTCACATACTTTAACCTCCCCTTACTTCCTTTAACATACTTTCACTTCCATTCACCTCCCCTTACTTTCTTTAACATCCCTTAACTTTTATTCACCTCCCCTCAATTCCTTTTGCCTCCCCTCACTTTCATTTAACTCCACTCACTTTCTTTCACCTCTACTCGTTTCCTTTCACCTCCCCTCACTTCCTTTCACCTCCCCTTACTTCCTTTTATCTCCCCTCACTTCCATTCACTTCCCCTTACTTTTTATAACATCCACTCACTTCCATTCACCTCCCCTCACTTCTTTTCCAATTCTCTCACTTCCTTTCATCCTCTCACTTCCTTTAATATCCCCTCACTTCCTTTAACCTCACCTGACTTCATTTCACCTCCCCTCAATTTCTTTCATTTCCACTTGCTTCCTTTCATCTCCCCTCATTTCCTTTCACCTCCCCTCACTTTCTTTCACCTTCCCTTACTTCCTTTCACATTCTCTCTCTTTCATTATCCTCCCCTCACTTCCTTTCAACTCCCCTTATTTCCTTTCTCCTCCCCTCAATTTCTTTCACCTCCCCTCACTTCCTTTCACCTCCCCTCACTTCATTTCACCTTCCCTCACTTTATTTCACCTCCCCTCACTTCCTTTCACCTCCCCTTACTTACTTTAACATCCCCTCACTTCCTTTAACCTCCCCTTATTTCATTTCACCACCCCTTACTTCCTTTCACCTCCCCTTATTTCCTTTCACCTCCCCTCACTTCCTTTCATCTCCCCTTACTTCCTTTTACCTCCCCTCTCTTCCTTTCACCTCCCCTCTCTTCCTTTCACCTCCCCTCTCTTCCTTTTACCTCGCCTCACTTCCTTTCACCTTCCCTCGCTTCCTTTCACATTCTCTCACTTTCATTCACCTCCCCTCACTTCCTTTCACCTCCCCACTCTTCCTTTCATGTCCCCTCACTTCCATTCACCCCCCTCACTTCTTTTCACCATCCCTAACTTTATTACACCTCCCCTCACTTCCTTTCACCTCCCCTTACTTCCTTTAACATCCCCTTACTTAATTTCACCACCACTCACTTCCTTTCACCTCTCCTCATTTCCTTTCGCCTCCCCTCACTTCCTTTCACCTTCCCTCGCTTACTTTCACCTCCCCTCTCTTCCTTTCACCTCCCCTCACTTCCTTTCACACCCCCTCACTCCATTTCACCTCTCCTCACTTTCTTTCACCTCTTCTCGTTTCCTTTCACATCCCCTCACTTCTTTTCCCCACCTCTCACTTCCTTTCACCTCCTCTCACTTCCTTTAACATCCCCTCACTTCCTTTAACCTCACCTCACTTCATTTCTCCTCCCCTCACTTTCTTTCATTTCCCCTTGCTTCCTTTCATCTCCCCTCATTTCCTTTCACCTCCCCTCACTTTCTTTCACCTTCCCTTACTTCCTTTCACATTCTCTCTCTTTCATTCACCTCCCCTCACTTCCTTTCACCTCCCCTCACTTCCTTTCACCTCTCCTCTCTTTCTATCACCTTCCCTCAATTCCTTTCACATTCTCTCACTTCCTTTCACCTCCCCTTATTTCCTTTCTCCTCCCCTCAATTTCTTTCACCTCCCCTCACTTCCTTTCACCTCCCCTCACTTCATTTCACCTTCCCTCACTTTATTTCACCTCCCCTCTTTTCCTTTCACCTCCCCTTACTTACTTTAACATCCCCTCACTTCCTTTCACCTCCCTTTATTTCATTTCACCACCCCTCACTTCATTTCACCACCCCTCACTTCCTTTCACCTCCCCTTACTTCCTTTTATCTCCCCTCACTTCCATTCACTTCCCCTTACTTTCTATAACATCCACTCACTTCCATTCACCTCCCCTCACTTCTTTTCCAATTCTCTCACTTCCTTTCAATCCTCTTACTTCCTTTAATATCCCCTCACTTCCTTTAACCTCACCTGACTTCATTTCACCTCCCCTCAATTTCTTTCATTTCCACTTGCTTCGTTTCATCTCCCCTCATTTCCTTTCACCTCCCCTCACTTTCTTTCACCTTCCATTACTTCCTTTCACATTCTCTCTCTTTCATTATCCTCCCCTCACTTCCTTTCAACTCCCTTATTTCCTTTCTCCTCCCCTCAATTTCTTTCACCTCCCCTCACTTCCTTTCACCTCCCCTCACTTTATTTCACCTTCCCTCACTTTATTTCACCTCCCCTCACTTCCTTTCACCTCCCCTTACTTACTTTAACATCCCCTCACTTCCTTTAACCTCCCCTTATTTCATTTCACCACCCCTTACTTCCTTTCACCTCCCCTTATTTCCTTTCACCTCCCCTCACTTCCTTTCATCTCCACTCACTTCCTTTTACCTCCCCTCTCTTCCTTTCACCTCCCCTCTCTTCCTTTCACCTCCCCTCTCTTCCTTTTACCTCGCCTCACTTCCTTTCACCTTCCCTCGCTTCCTTTCACATTCTCTCACTTTCATTCACCTCCCCTCACTTCCTTTCACCTCCCCACTCTTCCTTTCATGTCCCCTCACTTCCATTCACCCCCCTCACTTCTTTTCACCTTCCCTAACTTTATTACACCTCCCCTCACTTCCTTTCACCTCCCCTTACTTCCTTTAACATCCCCTTACTTAATTTCACCACCACTCACTTCCTTTCACCTCTCCTCATTTCCTTTCGCCTCCCCTCACTTCCTTTCACCTTCCCTCGCTTACTTTCACCTCCCCTCTTTTCCTTTCACCTCCCCTCACTTCCTTTCACACCCCCTCACTCCATTTCACCTCTCCTCAATTTCTTTCACCTCTTCTCGTTTCCTTTCACATCCCCTCACTTCTTTTCCCCACCTCTCACTTCCTTTCAACTCCTCTCACTTCCTTTAACATCCCCTCACTTCCTTTAACCTCACCTCACTTCATTTCTCCTCCCCTCACTTTCTTTCATTTCCCCTTGCTTCCTTTCATCTCCCCTCATTTCCTTTCACCTCCCCTCACTTTCTTTCACCTTCCCTTACTTCCTTTCACATTCTCTCTCTTTCATTCACCTCCCCTCACTTCCTTTCACCTCCCCTCACTTCCTTTCACCTCTCCTCTCTTTCTATCACCTTCCCTCAATTCCTTTCACATTCTCTCACTTCTTTCACCTCCCCTTATTTCCTTTCTCCTCCCCTCAATTTCTTTCACCTCCCCTCACTTCCTTTCACCTCCCCTCACTTCATTTCACCTTCCCTCACTTTATTTCACCTCCCCTCTTTTCCTTTCACCTCCCCTTACTTACTTTAACATCCCCTCACTTCCTTTCACCTCCCTTTATTTCATTTTACCACCCCTCACTTCCTTTCACCTCCCCTCACTTCCTTTCACCTCCCCTCACTTCCTTTCACATCCCCACACTTCCTTTCACCTCTCCTCTCTTTCTTCACCTCCCCATATTTTATATCACCTCCCCCCACTTCCTTTTTATATCGTCTCACTTCCTTTCAACTCCCCTCACTTCTTTTTCCTCCCCTCACTTTCTTTTCACCTCTCCTCACTTCCTTTAACATCCCTTCACTTCCTTTAACCTCCCCTCACTTTACTTAATCTCCCTCACTTTCTTTCACCTCCCCTCTTTTCCTTTCACCTCCCCTTACTTACTTTAACATCCCCTCACTTCCTTTCACCTCCCTTTATTTCATTTCACCACCCCTCACTTCCTTTCACCTCCCCTCACTTCCTTTCACCTCCCCTCACTTCCTTTCACATCCCCACACTTCCTTTCACCTCTCCTCTCTTTCTTTCACCTCCCCATATTTATATCACCTCCCCCCACTTCCTTTTTATATCTTCTCACTTCCTTTCACCTCCCCACACTTATTTTCACCTCCCCTCACTTTCTTTTCACCTCTCCTCACTTCCTTTAACATCCCTTCACTTCCTTTAACCTCCCCTCACTTTACTTAATCTCCCCTCACTTTCTTTTACCTCCCCTCATTTCCTTTCACCTCTCCTCTCTTCCTTTCACCTCCCCTACTTCCTTTCACCTCTACTCACTTCATTTCACCTCCCCTCACTTTCTTTTACCTCCTCTCACATACTTTAACCTCCCCTTACTTCCTTTAACATACTTTCACTTCCATTCACCTCCCCTTACTTTCTTTAACATCCCTTAACTTTTATTCACCTCCCCTCAATTCCTTTAGCCTCCCCTCACTTTCATTTAACTCCACTCACTTCCTTTCACCTCCCCTCACTTCCTTTTACCTCTCCTCACTTTCTTTCACCTTCCTTCGCTGCCTTTCATATACTTTCACATCCTTATCGCTCCCCTTATTTCCTTTTACCTCCCCTAAATATCTTTCACCTCCCTTCACTTCCTTTCACCTTCCCTCAACTTCTTTCACCTCCTGTATCTTCCTTTCATCTTTCTTCACTTCCAATCACTTCCACTTACTTCCTTACTCCTCCCCTCACTTTCTTTTACCCTCCTCTCACATCCGTTCACCTCCCCTTACTTCCTTAACATCCACTCACTTCCATTCACCTCCCCTCACTTAACCCAACCCAACCCAAACCAACCCAACCCAACCCAAACCAACACAACCCATCCCATCCCATCCCAACCCAACCCAAACCAACCCAACCAAACACAACCCAAACCAACCCAACCCAACCCAACCCAACATAACCGAACCCATCCCAACCCAACCCAACCCAACTAAACCCAACCCAACCCAACCAACCTTTCACATTCTCTCACTTTCTGTCACCTCCCCTCACTTCCTTTCACCTCCCCTCACTTCCCTTCACCTCCCCTCTATTTCATTCACCACCACTAATTTCCTTTCACCTCCCCTCGCTTCATTTCACCTACCCTCACTTTCTTTCATCTCTTATCGCTTCCTTTCACATTCTCTCACTTCCTTTACCTCCCCTCACTTCCTTTCACCTCCCCTTTAATTTCTTTCACCTTCCCTGTCTTCCTTTCACATTCTCTCTCTTTCATTTACCTCCCCTCACTTCCTTTTGCCTCCCATCACTTCCTTTCACTTCCCCTCACTTCCTTTCACCTCCCATCCCTTTCTTTCACCTTCCCTCACTTCCTTTCACATTCTATCACTTCCTTTCACCTCTCCTTAACTTCTTTCACCTCCCCTCACTTCCTATCACCTCCCCTCACTTCATTTCACCTTCCCTCATTTTATTTCACCTCCCCTCATTTCCTTTCACCTCCCCTTACTTCCTTTAACATCCCCTCACTTTCTTTCACCTCCCCTTACTTAATTTCACCAACCCTCACTTCCTTTCACCTCCACTCAATTCCTTTCACCCCCCCCTCACTTCATTTCACCTCCCCTCACTTTCTTTCACCTCTATTTGTTTCCTTTCACCTCCCCTCACTTCCTTTCACCGCCCCTTACTTCCTTTTACCTCCCCTCACTTCCATTCACTTCCCCTTACTTTCTTAAACATCCACTCACTTCCATTCACCTACCCTCACTTCTTTTCCCCTCCTCTCACTTCCTTTCACATTCTCTCTCTTTCATTCACCTCCCCTCACTTCCTTTCACCTCCCCTCACTTCTATTCACCTTCCCTCACTTTATTTCACATCCCCTAACTTCCTTTCACCTCCCCTTACTTACTTTAATATCCCCTCACTTCCTTTCACCTCCCCTTATTTCATTTCACCACCCCTCACTTCCTTTCACCTCCCCTCACTTCCTTTCACCTCCCCTCACTTCCTTTCACCTCCCCTCACTTCCTTTCACCTCTCCTCTCTTTCTATCACCTTCCCTCAATTCCTTTCACATTCTCTCACTTCCTTTCACCTCCCCTTATTTCCTTTCTCCTCCCCTCAATTTCTTCACCTCCCCTCACTTCCTTTCACCTCCCCTCACTTCATTTCACCTTCCCTCACTTTATTTCACCTCCCCTCTTTTCCTTTCACCTCCCCTTACTTACTTTAACATCCCCTCACTTCCTTTCACCTCCCTTTATTTCATTTCACCACCCCTCACTTCCTTTCACCTCCCCTCACTTCCTTTCACCTCCCCTCACTTCCTTTCACATCCCCACACTTCCTTTCACCTCTCCTATCTTTCTTTCACCTCCCCATATTTTATATCACCTCCCCCCACTTCCTTTTTATATCTTCTCACTTCCTTTCACCTCCCCTCACTCCTTTTTTCCTCCCCTCACTTTCTTTTCACCTCTCCTCACTTCCTTTAACATCCCTTCACTTCCTTTAACCTCCCCTCACTTTACTTAATCTCCCCTCACTTTCTTTTACCTCCCCTCATTTCCTTTCACCTCTCCTCTCTTCCTTTCACCTCCCCTACTTCCTTTCACCTCTACTCACTTCATTTCACCTCCCCTCACTTTTTTTACCTCCTCTCACATACTTTAACCTCCCCTTACTTCCTTTAACATACTTTCACTTCCATTCACCTCCCCTTACTTTCTTTAATATCCCTTCACTTTTATTCACCTCCCCTCAATTCCTTTTGCCTCCCCTCACTTTCATTTAACTCCACTCACTTCCTTTCACCTCCCCTCACTTCCTTTTACCTCTCCTCACTTTCTTTCACCTTCCTTCGCTGCCTTTCATATACTTTCACATCCTTATCGCTCCCCTTATTTCCTTTTACCTCCCCTAAATATCTTTCACCTCCCTTCACTTCCTTTCACCTTCCCTCAACTTCTTTCACCTCCTGTATCTTCCTTTCATCTTTCCTCACTTCCAATCACTTCCACTTACTTCCTTACTCCTCCCCTCACTTTCTTTTACCTCCTCTCACATCCGTTCACCTCCCCTTACTTCCTTTAACATCCCCTCACTTCCATTCACCTCCCCTCACTTAACCCAACCCAACCCAAACCAACCCAACCCAACCCAAACCAACACAACCCATCCCATCCCAACCCAACCCAAACCAACCCAACCAAACACAACCCAAACCAACCCAACCCAACCCAACCCAACCCAACTTAACCGAACCCATCCCAACCCAACCCAACCCAACTAAACCCAACCCAACCCAACCAACCTTTCACATTCTCTCACTTTCTGTCACCTCCCCTCACTTCCTTTCACCTCCCCTCACTTCCCTTCACCTCCCCTCTATTTCATTCACCACCACTAATTTCCTTTCACCTCCCCTCGCTTCATTTCACCTACCCTCACTTTCTTTCATCTCTTATCGCTTCCTTTCACATTCTCTCACTTCCTTTACCTCCCCTCACTTCCTTTCACCTCCCCTCAATTTCTTTCACCTTCCCTGTCTTCCTTTCACATTCTCTCTCTTTCATTTACCTCCCCTCACTTCCTTTTGCCTCCCATCACTTCCTTTCACTTCCCCTCACTTCCTTTCACCTCCCATCCTTTTCTTTCACCTTCCCTCACTTCCTTTCACATTCTATCACTTCCTTTCACCTCTCCTTACCTTCTTTCACCTCCCCTCACTTCCTATCACCTCCCCTCACTTCATTTTACCTTCCCTCATTTTATTTCACCTCCCCTCATTTCCTTTCACCTCCCCTTACTTCCTTTAACATCCCCTCATTTTCTTTCACCTCCCCTTACTTAATTTCACCAACCCTCACTTCCTTTCACCTCCACTCAATTCCTTTCACCCCCCCTCACTTCATTTCACCTCCCCTCACTTTTTTTCACCTCTACTCGTTTCCTTTCACCTCCCCTCACTTCCTTTCACCTCCCCTTACTTCCTTTTACCTCCCCTCACTTCCATTCACTTCCCCTTACTTTCTTAAACATCCACTCACTTCCATTCACCTACCCTCACTTCTTTTCCCCTCCTCTCACTTCCTTTCACATTCTCTCTCTTTCATTCACCTCCCCTCATTTCCTTTCACCTCCCCTTACTTCCTTTAACATCCCCTCACTTTCTTTCACCTCCCCTTGCTTAATTTCACCAACCCTCACTTCCTTTCACCTCCACTTAATTCCTTTCACCCCCCCTCACTTCATTTCACCTCCCCTCACTTTCTTTCACCTCTACTCGTTTCCTTTCACCTCCCCTTACTTCCTTTTACCTCCCCTCACTTCCATTCACTTCCCCTTACTTTCTTAAACATCCACTCACTTCCATTCACCTACCCTCACTTCTTTTCCCCTCCTCTCACTTCCTTTCACATTCTCTCTCTTTCATTCACCTCCCCTCACTTCCTTTCAACTCCCCTTACTTCCTTTCACCTCTCCTCTCTTTCTATCACCTTCCCTCAATTCATTTCACATGCTCTCACTTCCTTTCACCTCCCCTTATTTCCTTTCTCCTCCCCTCAATTTCTTTCAACTCCCCTCACTTCCTTTCACCTCCCCTCACTTCTATTCACCTTCCCTCACTTTATTTCACCTCCCCTAACTTCCTTTCACCTCCCCTTACTTACTTTAATATCCCCTCACTTCCTTTCACCTCCCCTTATTTCATTTCACCACCCCTCACTTCCTTGCACCTCCACTCACTTCCTTTCACCTCCCCTCACTTCTTTTCACCTCCCCTCACTTCCTTTTACCTCCCCTCTCTTCATTTCACCTCCGCTCATTTCCTTTCACCTCCATTCACTTCCTTTCATCTCCCCTCATTTTCTTTCACCTTTTCTCACTTCCTTTCACATTCTCTCACTTCATTTTACCTCCCATCACATCCTTTCACCTCCCCTTACTTTCTTTAACATCCCCTCACTTCCATTCACCTCCCCTCAATTCCTTTCGCCTCCCCTCACTTCCAATCACCTCCCCATCTCTTCCTTTCAACTCCCCTCACTTCCTTTCACCTCCCCTCTCTTCCTTTCACCTCCCCTCTCTTCCTTTACCTCGCCTCAATTCCTTTCACCTTCCCTCGCATCCTTTCACATTCTCTCACTTTCATTCACCTCCCCTAACTTTCTTTCACCTCCCCACTCTTCCTTTCATCTCCCCTCACTTCCTTTCACCTCCCCTCACTTCCTTTCACCACCCTTCATTTTATTTCATTTTCCATTGCTTCCTTTCACATTTTTTCATTCCTTTTACCTCCCCTTATTTCCTTTTACCTCCCCTCATTATTTTTCACCTCCCCTCACTTTCTTTCACCTTCACTGTCTTCCTTTCACATTCTCTCTCTTTCATTTGCCTCCCCTCAATTCCTTTTGCCTCCCATCACTTCCTTTCACTTCCCCTCACTTCCTTTCACCTCCCATCCTTTTCTTTCACCTTCCCTGACTTCCTTTCACATTCTCTCACTTCCTTTCACCTCCCCTCACTTCCTTTCACCTCCCCTCACTTCATTTTAACTTCCCTCATTTTATTTCACCACCCCTCACTTCCTTTCACCTCCCCTCATTTCCATTCGCCTCCCCTCACTTCCTTTCAACTCCCCTCGCTTTCTTTCACCTCCCCTCTCTTCCTTTTACCTCCCCTCACTTCCTTTCACTTCCCCTCACTTCATTTCACCTCCCCTCACTTTCTTTTACCTCTACTCGTTTCCTTTCACCTCCCCTCACTTCCTTTCACCTCCCCTTACTTCCTTTTATCTCCCCTCACTTCCATTCACTTCCCCTTACTTTCTATAACATCCACTCACTTCCATTCACCTCCCCTCACTTCTTTTCCAATTCTCTCACTTCCTTTCAATCCTCTCACTTCCTTTAATATCCCCTCACTTCCTTTAACCTCACCTGACTTCATTTCACCTCCCCTCAATTTCTTTCATTTCCACTTGCTTCCTTTCATCTCCCCTCATTTCCTTTCACCTCCCCTCACTTTCTTTCACCTTCCCTTACTTCCTTTCACATTCTCTCTCTTTCATTATCCTCCCCTCACTTCCTTTCAACTCCCCTTATTTCCTTTCTCCTCCCCTCAATTTCTTTCACCTCCCCTCACTTCCTTTCACCTCCCCTCACTTCATTTCACCTTCCCTCACTTTATTTCACCTCCCCTCACTTCCTTTCACCTCCCCTTACTTACTTTAACATCCCCTCACTTCCTTTAACCTCCCCTTATTTCATTTCACCACCCCTTACTTCCTTTCACCTCCCCTTATTTCCTTTCACCTCCCCTCACTTCCTTTCATCTCCCCTCACTTCCTTTTACCTCCCCTCTCTTCCTTTCACATCCCCTCTCTTCCTTTCACCTCCCCTCTCTTCCTTTTACCTCGCCTCACTTCCTTTCACCTTCCCTCGCTTCCTTTCACATTCTCTCACTTTCATTCACCTCCCCTCACTTCCTTTCACCTCCCCACTCTTCCTTTCATGTCCCCTCACTTCCATTCACCCCCCTCACTTCTTTTCACCTTCCCTAACTTTATTACACCTCCCCCCACTTCCTTTCACCTTCCCTTACTTCCTTTAACATCCCATTACTTAATTTCACCACCACTCACTTCCTTTCACCTCTCCTCATTTCCTTTCGCCTCCCCTCACTTCCTTTCACCTTCCCTCGCTTACTTTCACCTACCCTCTCTTCCTTTCACCTCCCCTCACTTCCTTTCACACCCCCTCACTCCATTTCACCTCTCCTCACTTTCTTTCACCTCTTCTCGTTTCCTTTCACATCCCCTCACTTCTTTTCCCCACCTCTAACTTCCTTTCACCTCCTCTCACTTCCTTTAACATCCCCTCACTTCCTTTAACCTCACCTCACTTCATTTCTCCTCCCCTCACTTTCTTTCATTTCCCCTTGATTCCTTTCATCTCCCCTCATTTCCTTTCACCTCCCCTCACTTTCTTTCACCTTCCCTTACTTCCTTTCACATTCTCTCTCTTTCATTCACCTCCCCTCACTTCCTTTCACCTCCCCTCACTTCCTTTCACCTCTCCTCTCTTTCTATCACCTTCCCTCAATTCCTTTCACATTCTCTCACTTCCTTTCACCTCCCCTTATTTCCTTTCTCCTCCCCTCAAATTCTTTCACATCCCCTCACTTCCTTTTACCTCCCCACACTTCATTTCACCTTCCCTCACTTTATTTCACCTCCCCTCTTTTCCTTTCACCTCCCCTTACTTACTTTAACATCCCCTCACTTCCTTTCACCTCCCTTTATTTCATTTCACCACCCCTCACTTCCTTTCACCTCCCCTCACTTCCTTTCACCTCCCCTCACTTCCTTTCACATCCCCACACTTCCTTTCACCTCTCCTCTCTTTCTTTCACCTCCCCATATTTTATATCACCTCCCCCCACTTCCTTTTTATATCTTCTCACTTCCTTTCACCTCCCCTCACTTCTTTTCTCCTCCCCTCACTTTCTTTTCACCTCTCCTCACTTCCTTTAAACATCCCTTCACTTCCTTTAACCTCCCCCTCACTTTACTTAATCTCCCCTCACTTTCTTTTACCTCCCCTCATTTCCTTTCACCTCTCCTCTCTTCCTTTCACCTCCCCTACTTCCTTTCACCTCTACTCACTTCATTTCACCTCCCCTCACTTTCTTTTACCTCCTCTCACATACTTTAACCTCCCCTTACTTCCTTTAACATACTTTCACTTCCATTCACCTCCCCTTACTTTCTTTAACATCCCTTCACTTTTATTCACCTCCCCTCAATTCCTTTAGCCTCCCCTCTCTTTCATTTAACTCCACTCACTTCCTTTCACCTTCCCTCACTTCCTTTTACCTCTCCTCACTTTCTTTCACCTTCCTTCGCTGCCTTTCATATACTTTCACATCCTTATCGCTCCCCTTATTTCCTTTTACCTCCCCTAAATATCTTTCACCTCCCTTCACTTCCTTTCACCTTCCCTCAACTTCTTTCACCTCCTGTATCTTCCTTTCATCTTTCCTCACTTCCAATCACTTCCACTTACTTCCTTACTCCTCCCCTCACTTTCTTTTACCTCCTCTCACATCCGTTCACCTCCCCTTACTTCCTTTAACATCCCCTCACTTCCATTCACCTCCCCTCACTTAACCCAACCCAACCCAAACCAACCCAACCCAACCCAACCCAAACCAACACAACCCATCCCATCCCAACCCAACCCAAACCAACCCAACCAAACACAACCCAAACCAACCAACCCAACCCAACCCAACCCAACCCAACTTAACCGAACCCATCCCAACCCAACCCAACCCAACTAAACCCAACCCAACCCAACCAACCTTTCACATTCTCTCACTTTCTGTCACCTACCCTCACTTCCTTTCACCTCCCCTCACTTCCCTTCACCTCCCCTCTATTTCATTCACCACCACTAATTTCCTTTCACCTCCCCTCGCTTCATTTCACCTACCCTCACTTTCTTTCATCTCTTATCGCTTCCTTTCACATTCTCTCACTTCCTTTACCTCCCCTCACTTCCTTTCACCTCCCCTCAATTTCTTTCACCTTCCCTGTCTTCCTTTCACATTCTCTCTCTTTCATTTACCTCCCCTCACTTCCTTTTGCCTCCCATCACTTCCTTTCACTTCCCCTCACTTCCTTTCACCTCCCATCCCTTTCTTTCACCTTCCCTCACTTCCTTTCACATTCTATCACTTCCTTTCACCTCTCCTTAACTTCTTTCACCTCCCCTCACTTCCTATCACCACCCCTCACTTCATTTCACCTTCCCTCATTTTATTTCACCTCCCCTCATTTCCTTTCACCTCCCCTTACTTCCTTTAACATCCCCTCACTTTCTTTCACCTCCCCTTACTTAATTTCACCAACCCTCACTTCCTTTCACCTCCACTCAATTCCTTTCACCCCCCCTCACTTCATTTCACCTGCCCTCACTTTCTTTCACCTCTACTCGTTTCCTTTCACCTCCCCTCACATCCTTTCACCTCCCCTTACTTCCTTTTACCCTCCCCTCACTTCCATTCACTTCCCCCTTACTTTCTTAAACATCCACTCACTTCCATTCACCTACCCTCACTTCTTTTCCCCCTCCTCTCACTTCCTTTCACATTCTCTCCTCTTTCATTCACCTCCCCTCATTTCCTTTCACCTCCCCTTACTTCCTTTAACATCCCCTCACTTTCTATCACCTCCCCTTACTTAATTTCACCAACCCTCACTTCCTTTCACCTCCACTCAATTCCTTTCACCCCCCCTCACTTCATTTCACCTCCCCTCACTTTCTTTCACCTCTACTCGTTTCCTTTCACCTCCCCTCACTTCCTTTCACCTCCCCTTACTTCCTTTTACCTCCCCTCACTTCCATTCACTTCCC
This sequence comes from Tanypteryx hageni, assembly GCA_028673005.1. Classification (NCBI taxonomy): domain Eukaryota; kingdom Metazoa; phylum Arthropoda; class Insecta; order Odonata; family Petaluridae; genus Tanypteryx; species Tanypteryx hageni. The sequence continues at coordinate 24,658 of JAJPWW010000068.1, forward strand.
CTTACTTTCTTAAACATCCACTCACTTCCATTCACCTACCCTCACTTCTTTTCCCCCTCCTCTCACTTCCTTTCACATTCTCTCACTTTCATTCACCTCCCCTCACTTCCTTTCAACTCCCCTTACTTCCTTTCACCTCTCCTCTCTTTCTATCACCTTCCCTCAATTCCTTTCACATGTTCTCACTTCCTTTCACCTCCCCTTATTTCCTTTCTCCTCCCCTCAATTTCTTTCAACTCCCCTCACTTCCTTTCACCTCCCCTCACTTCTATTCACCTTCCCTCACTTTATTTCACCTCCCCTAACTTCCTTTCATCTCCCCTTACTTACTTTAATATCCCCTCACTTCCTTTCACCTCCCCTTATTTCATTTCACCACCCTCACTTCCTTTCACCTCCCCTCACTTCCTTTCACCTCCCCTCACTTCCTTTCACCTTCCCTCACTTCCTTTTACCTCCCCTCTCTTCATTTCACCTCCGCTCATTTCCTTTCACCTCCATTCACTTCCTTTCATCTCCCCTCATTTTCTTTCACCTTTTCTCACTTCCTTTCACATTCTCTCACTTCATTTTACCTCCCATCACATCCTTTCACCTCCCCTTACTTTCTTTAACATCCCCTCACTTCCATTCACCTCCCCTCAATTCCTTTCGCCTCCCCTCACTTCCAATCACCTCCCCCTCTCTTCCTTTCAACTCCCCTCACTTCCTTTCACCTCCCCTCTCTTCCTTTCTCCTCCCCTCTCTTCCTTTACCTCGCCTCACTTCCTTTCACCTTCCCTCGCTTCCTTTCACATTCTCTCACTTTCATTCACCTCCCCTAACTTTCTTTCACCTCCACACTCTTCCTTTCATCTCCCCTCACTTCCTTTCACCTCCCCTCACTTCCTTTCACCACCCTTCATTTTATTTCATCTTCCATTGCTTCCTTTCACATTTTTTTCATTCCTTTTACCTCCCCTTATTTCCTTTTACCTCCCCTCATTATTTTTCACCTCCCCCTCATTTTCTTTCACCTTCACTGTCTTCCTTTTACATTCTCTCTCTTTCATTTACCTCCCCTCAATTCCTTTTGCCTCCCATCACTTCCTTTCACTTCCCCTCACTTCCTTTCACCTCCCATCCTTTTCTTTCACCTTCCCTCACTTCCTTTCACATTCTCTCACTTCCTTTCACCTCCCTCACTTCCTTTCACCTCCCCTCACTTCATTTCAACTTCCCTCATTTTATTTCACCACCCCTCACTTCCTTTCACCTCCCCTCATTTCCATTCGCCTCCCCTCACTTCCTTTCAACTCCCCTCGCTTTCTTTCACCTCCCCTCTCTTCCTTTTACCTCCCCTCACTTCCTTTCACTTCCCCTCACTTCATTTCACCTCCCCTCACTTTCTTTTACCTCTACTCGTTTCCTTTCACCTCCCCTCACTTCCTTTCACCTCCCTTACTTCCTTTTATCTCCCCTCACTTCCATTCACTTCCCCTTACTTTCTATAACATCCACTCACTTCCATTCACCTCCCCTCACTTCTTTTCCAATTCTCTCACTTCCTTTCAATCCTCTCACTTCATATAATATCCCCTCACTTCCTTTAACCTCACCTGACTTCATTTCACCTCCCCTCAATTTCTTTCATTTCCACTTGCTTCCTTTCATCTCCCCTCATTTCCTTTCACATCCCCTCACTTTCTTTCACCTTCCCTTACTTCCTTTCACATTCTCTCTCTTTCATTATCCTCCCCTCACTTCCTTTCAACTCCCTTATTTCAATTTCTCCTCCCCTCAATTTCTTTCACCTCCCCTCACTTCCTTTCACCTCCCCTCACTTCATTTCACCTTCCCTCACTTTATTTCACCTCCCCTCACTTCCTTTCACCTCCCCTTACTTACTTTAACATCCCCTCACTTCCTTTAACCTCCCCTTATTTCATTTCACCACCCCTTACTTCCTTTCACCTCCCCTTATTTCCTTTCACCTCCCCTCACTTCCTTTCATCTCCCCTCACTTCCTTTTACCTCCCCTCTCTTCCTTTCACCTCCCCTCTCTTCCTTTCACCTCCCCTCTCTTCCTTTTACCTCGCCTCACTTCCTTTCACATCCCCACTCTTCCTTTCATGTCCCCTCACTTCCATTCACCCCCCTCACTTCTTTTCACCTTCCCTAACTTTATTACACCTCCCCTCACTTCCTTTCACCTCCCCTTACTTCCTTTAACATCCCCTTACTTAATTTCACCACCACTCACTTCCTTTCACCTCTCCTCATTTCCTTTCGCCTCCCCTCACTTCCTTTCACCTTCCCTCGCTTACTTTCTCCTCCCCTCTCTTCCTTTCACCTCCCCTCACTTCCTTTCACACCCCCTCACTCCATTTCACCTCTCCTCACTTTCTTTCACCTCTTCTCGTTTCCTTTCACATCCCCTCGCTTCTTTTCCCCACCTCTCACTTCCTTTCACCTCCTCTCACTTCCTTTAACATCCCCTCACTTCCTTTAACCTCACCTCACTTCATTTCTCCTCCCCTCACTTTCTTTCATTTCCCCTTGCTTCCTTTCATCTCCCCTCATTTCCTTTCACCTCCCCTCACTTTCTTTCACCTTCCCTTACTTCCTTTCACATTCTCTCTCTTTCATTCACTTCCCCTCACTTCCTTTCACCTCCCCTCACTTCCTTTCACCTCTCCTCTCTTTCTATCACCTTCCCTCAATTCCTTTCACATTCTCTCACTTCCTTTCACCTCCCCTTATTTCCTTTCTCCTCCCCTCAATTTCATTCACCTCCCCTCACTTACTTTAACATCCCCTCACTTCCTTTCACCTCCCTTTATTTCATTTCACCACCCCTCACTTCCTTTCACCTCCCCTCACTTCCTTTCACCTCCCCTCACTTCCTTTCACATCCCCACACTTCCTTTCACCTCTCCTCTCTTTCTTTCACCTCCCCATATTTTATATCACCTCCCCCCACTTCCTTTTTATATCTTCTCACTTCCTTTCACCTCCCCTCACTTCTTTTCTCCTCCCCTCACTTTCTTTTCACCTCTCCTCACTTCCTTTAACATCCCTTCACTTCCTTTAACCTCCCCTCACTTTACTTAATCTCCCCTCACTTTCTTTTACCTCCCCTCATTTCCTTTCACCTCTCCTCTCTTCCTTTCACCTCCCCTACTTCCTTTCACCTCTACTCACTTCATTTCACCTCCCCTCACTTTCTTTTACCTCCTCTCACATACTTTAACCTCCCCTTACTTCCTTTAACATACTTTCACTTCCATTCACCTCCCCTTACTTTCTTTAACATCCCTTCACTTTTATTCACCTCCCCTCAATTCCTTTTGCCTCCCCTCACTTTCATTTAACTCCACTCCCTTCCTTTCACCTCCCCTCACTTCCTTTTACCTCTCCTCACTTTCTTTCACCTTCCTTCGCTGCCTTTCATATACTTTCACATCCTTATAGCTCCCCTTATTTCCTTTTACCTCCCCTAAATATCTTTCACCTCCCTTCACTTCCTTTCACCTTCCCTCAACTTCTTTCACCTCCTGTATCTTCCTTTCATCTTTCCTCACTTCCAATCACTTCCACTTACTTCCTTACTCCTCCCCTCACTTTCTTTTACCTCCTCTCACATCCGTTCACCTCCCCTTACTTCCTTTAACATCCCCTCACTTCCATTCACCTCCCCTCACTTAACCCAACCCAACCCAAACCAACCCAACCCAACCCAACCCAAACCAACACATCCCATCCCATCCCAACCCAACCCAAACCAACCCAACCAAACACAACCCAAACCAACCCAACCCAACCCAACCAAACTTAACCGAACCCATCCCAACCCAACCCAACCCAACTAAACCCAACCCAACCCAACCAACCTTTTACATTCTCTCACTTTCTGTCACCTCCCCTCAATTCCTTTCACCTCCCCTCACTTCCCTTCACCTCCCCTCTATTTCATTCACCACCACTAATTTCCTTTCACCTCCCCTCGCTTCATTTCACCTACCCTCACTTTCTTTCATCTCTTATCGCTTCCTTTCACATTCTCTCACTTCCTTTACCTCCCCTCACTTCCTTTCACCTCCCCTCAATTTCTTTCACCTTCCCTGTCTTCCTTTCACATTCTCTCTCTTTCATTTACCTCCCCTCACTTCCTTTTGCCTCCCATCACTTCCTTTCACTTCCCCTAACTTAATTTCACCTCCCATCCCTTTCTTTCACCTTCCCTCACTTCCTTTCACATTCTATCAATTCCTTTGACCTCTCCTTACCTTCTTTCACCTCCCCTCACTTCCTATCACCTCCCCTCACTTCATTTCACCTTCCCTCATTTTATTTCACCTCCCCTTACTTCCTTTCACCTCCCCTTACTTCCTTTAACATCCCCTCACTTTCTTTCACCTCCCCTTACTTAATTTCACCAACCCTCACTTCCTTTCACCTCCACTCAATTCCATTCACCCCCCCTCACTTCATTTCACCTCCCCTCACTTTCTTTCACCTCTACTCGTTTCCTTTCACCTCCCCTTACTTCCTTTCACCTCCCCTTACTTCCTTTTACCTCCCCTCACTTCCATTCACTTCCCCTTACTTTCTTAAACATCCACTCACTTCCATTCACCTACCCTCACTTCTTTTCCCCTCCTCTCACTTCCTTTCACATTCTCTCTCTTTCATTCACCTCCCCTTACTTCCTTTCAACTCCTCTTACTTCCTTTCACCTCTCCTCTCTTTCTATCACCTTCCCTCAATTCCTTTCACAACTCTCACTTCCTTTCACCTCCCCTTATTTCCTTTCTCCTCCCCTCAATTTCTTTCAACTCCCCTCACTTCCTTTCACCTCCCCTCACTTCTATTCACCTTCCCTCACTTTATTTCACCTCCCCTAACTTCCTTTCACCTCCCCTTACTTACTTTAATATCCCCTCACTTCCTTTCACCTCCCCTTATTTCATTTCACCACCCCTCACTTCCTTTTACCTCCCCTCACTTCCTTTCACCACCCCTCACTTCCTTTCACCTCCCCTCACTTCCTTTTACCTCCCCTCTCTTCATTTCACCTCCGCTCATTTCCTTTCACCTCCATTCACTTCCTTTCATCTCCCCTCATTTTCTTTCACCTTTTCTCACTTCCTTTCACATTCTCTCACTTCATTTTACCTCCCATCAATCCTTTCACCTCCCCTTACTTTCTTTAACATCCCCTCACTTCCATTCACCTCCCCTCAATTCCTTTCGCCTCCCCTCACTTCCAATCACCTCCCCCTCTCTTCCTTTCTACTCCCCTCACTTCCTTTAACCTCCCCTCTCTTCCTTTCACCTCCCCTCTCTTCCTTTACCTCGCCTCACTTCCTTTCACCTTCCCTCGCTTCCTTTCACATTCTCTCACTTTCATTCACCTCCCCTCACTTCCTTTCACCTCCCCACTCTTCCTTTCATCTCCCCTCACTTCCTTTCACCTCCCCTCACTTCCTTTCACCTCCCTTCATTTTATTTCATCTTCCATTGCTTCCTTTCACATTTTTTCATTCCTTTTACCTCCCCTTATTTCCTTTTACCTCCCCTCATTATTTTTCACCTCCCCTCACTTTCTTTCACCTTCCCTGCCTTCCTTTCACATTCGCTCTCTTTCATTTACCTCCCCTCAATTCCTTTTGCCTCCCATCACTTCCTTTCACTTCCCCTCACTTCCTTTCACCTCCCATCCTTTTCTTTCACCTTCCCTCACTTCCTTTCACATTCTCTCACTTCCTTTCACCTCCCCTCACTTCCTTTCACCTCCCCTCACTTCATTTCAACTTCCCTCATTTTATTTCACCACCCCTCACTTCCTTTCACCTCCCCTCATTTCCATTCGCCTCCCCTCACTTCCTTTCAACTCCCCTCGCTTTCTTTCACCTCCCCTCTCTTCCTTTTACCTCCCCTCACTTCCTTTCACTTCCCCTCACCTTATTTCACCTCCCCTCACTTTCTTTCACCTCTACTCGTTTCCTTTCACCTCCCCTCACTTCCTTTCACCTCCCCTTACTTCCTTTTATCTCCCCTCACTTCCATTCACTTCCCCTTACTTTCTATAACATCCACTCACTTCCATTCACCTCCCCTCACTTCTTTTCCAATCCTCTCACTTCCTTTCAATCCTCTCACTTCCAATAATATCCCCTCACTTCCTTTAACCTCACCTGACTTCATTTCACCTCCCCTCAATTTCTTTCATTTCCACTTGCTTCCTTTCATCTACCCTCATTTCCTTTCACCTCCCCTCACTTTCTTTCACCTTCCCTTACTTCCTTTCACATTCTCTCTCTTTCATTATCCTCCCCTCACTTCCTTTCAACTCCCCTTATTTCCTTTCTCCTCCCCTCAATTTCTTTCACCTCCCCTCACTTCCTTTCACCTCCCCTCACTTCATTTCACCTTCCCTCACTTTATTTCACCTCCCCTCACTTCCTTTCACCTCCCCTTGCTTACTTTAACATCCCCTCACTTCCTTTCAACTCCCCTTATTTCATTTCACCACCCCTTACTTCCTTTCACCTCCCCTTACTTCCTTTCACCTCCCCTTACTTCCTTTCACCTCCCCTCACTACCTTTCACCTCCCCTCTCTTCCTTTCACCACCGCTCATTTCCTTTCACCTCCATTCACTTCCTTTCATCTCCCCTCATTTTCTTTCACCTTTTCTCACTTCCTTTCACATTCTCTCACTTCATTTTACCTCCAATCACTTCCTTTCATCTCCCCTTACTTTCTTTAACATCCCCTTACTTCCATTCACTTCCCCTCAATTCCTTTCGCCTCCCCTCACTTCCATTCACCTCCCCTCACTTCCTTTCATCTCCCCTCACTTCCTTTCACCTCCCCTCTCTTCCTTTCACCTCCCCTCTCTTCCTTTTACCTCGCCTCACTTCCTTTCACCTTCCCTCGCTTCCTTTCACATTCTCTCACTTTCATTCACCTCCCCTCACTTCCTTTCACCTCCTCACTCTTCCTTTCATGTCCCCTCACTTCCATTCACCTCCCCTCACTTCCTTTCACCACCCTTCAATTTATTTCATCTTCCCTTGCTTCCTTTCACATTTCTTCATTCCTTTTACACCCCCCTTATTTCCTTTTACCTCCCCTCATTATTTTTCACCTCCCTTCAATTCCTTTCATTTTTCCTCATTTCTTTTCACCTCTCCTCACTTCGATTCACCTACTCCTAATTCCTTTCACCCCCCTCACCTCTTTTCACCTACTTTCACTTCCTTTCAACTTTCCTCACTACCATTCAGCTTCCTTCAACTTCTTTAACCTCCTGTCGCTTCCTTTCAACTTTCCTCACTTACATTCACTTCCACTTACTTCCTTTCTTCTCCCCTCACTTTCTTCCACCTCCTCTCACTTCCTTTCACCTCCCCTTACTTCTTGTAATATCCCCTCACTTCCATTCACCTCCTCTCACATAACCCAACCCAACCCAACCCAAACAAACCCAAACCTACCTAACCCAACCCAACCCAACCTAACCCCACCCAACCCAACCCAACCCAACCCAATCCAACCCAACACAACCCATCCCATCCCAACCCAACCCAACCAACCCAACCAAACACAACCCAAACCAACCCAACCCAACCCAACCCAACCCAACTTAACCGAACCCATCCCAACCCAACCCAACCCAACTAAACCCAACCCAACCCAACCAACCTTTCACATTCTCTCACTTTCTGTCACCTCCCCTCACTTCCTTTCACCTCCCCTCACTTCCCTTCACCTCCCCTCTATTTCATTCACCACCACTAATTTCCTTTCACCTCCCCTCGCTTCATTTCACCTACCCTCACTTTCTTTCATCTCTTATCGCTTCCTTTCACATTCTCTCACTTCCTTTACCTCCCCTCACTTCCTTTTACCTCCCCTCAATTTCTTTCACCTTCCCTGTCTTCCTTTCACATTCTCTCTCATTCATTTACCTCCCCTCACTTCCTTTTGCCTCCCATCACTTCCTTTCACTTCCCCTCACTTCCTTTCACCTCCCATCTTTTTCTTTCACCTTCCCTCACTTCCTTTCACATTCTATCACTTCCTTTCACCTCTCCTTACCTTCTTTCACCTCCCCTCACTTCCTATCACCTCCTCTCACTTCATTTCACCTTCCCTCATTTTATTTCACCTCCCCTCATTTCCTTTCACCTCCCCTTACTTCCTTTAACATCCCCTCACTTTCTTTCACCTCCCCTTACTTAATTTCACCAACCCTCACTTCCTTTCACCTCCACTCAATTCCTTTCACCCCCCCTCACTTCATTTCACCTCCCCTCACTTTCTTTCACCTCTACTCGTTTCCTTTCACCTCCCCTCACTTCCTTTCACCTCCCCTTACTTCCTTTTACCTCCCCTCACTTCCATTCACTTCCCCTTACTTTCTTAAACATCCACTCACTTCCATTCACCTACCCTCACTTCTTTTACCCTCCTCTCACTTCCTTTCACATTCTCTCTCTTTCATTCACCTCCCCTCATTTCCTTTCACCTCCCCTTACTTCCTTTAACATCCCCTCACTTTCTTTCACCTCCCCTTACTTAATTTCACCAACCCTCACTTCCTTTCACCTCCACTCAATTCCTTTCACCCCCCCTCACTTCATTTCACCTCCCCTCACTTTCTTTCACCTCTACTCGTTTCCTTTCACCTCCCCTCACTTCCTTTCACCTCCCCTTACTTCCTTTTACCTCCCCTCACTTCCATTCACTTCCCCTTACTTTCTTAAACATCCACTCACTTCCATTCACCTACCCTCACTTCTTTTCCCCTCCTCTCACTTCCTTTCACATTCTCTCTCTTTCATTCACCTCCCCTCACTTCCTTTCAACTCCCCTTACTTCCTTTCACCTCTCCTCTCTTTCTATCACCTTCCCTCAATTCCTTTCACATGCTCTCACTTCCTTTCACCTCCCCTTATTTCCTTTCTCCTCCCCTCAATTTCTTTCAACTCCCCTCACTTCCTTTCACCTCCCCTCACTTCTATTCACCTTCCCTCACTTTATTTCACCTCCCCTAACTTCCTTTCACCTCCCCTTACTTACTTTAATATCCCCTCACTTCCTTTCACCTCCCCTTTTTTCATTTCACCACCCCTCACTTCCTTTCACCTCCCCTCACTTCCTTTCACCTCCCCTCACTTCCTTTCACCTCCCCTCACTTCCTTTTACCTCCCCTCTCTTCATTTCACCTCCGCTCATTTCCTTTCACCTCCATTCACTTCCTTTCATCTCCCCTCATTTTCTTTCACCTTTTCTCACTTCCTTTCACATTCTCTCACTTCATTTTACCTCCCATCACATCCTTTCACCTCCCCTTACTTTCTTTAACATCCCCTCACTTCCATTCACCTCCCCTCAATTCCTTTCGCCTCCCCTCACTTCCAATCACCTCCCCCTCTCTTCCTTTCAACTCCCCTCACTTCCTTTCACCTCCCCTCTCTTCCTTTCACCTCCCCTCTCTTCCTTTACCTCGCCTCACTTCCTTTCACCTTCCCTCGCTTCCTTTCACATTCTCTCACTTTCATTCACCTCCCCTAACTTTCTTTCACCTCCCCACTTTTCCTTTCATCTCCCCTCACTTCCTTTCACCTCCCCTCACTTCCTTTCACCATCCTTCATTTTATTTCATCTTCCATTGCTTCCTTTCACATTTTTTCATTCCTTTTACCTCCCCTTATTTCCTTTTACCTCCCCTCATTATTTTTCACCTCCCCTCACTTTCTTTCACCTTCACTGTCTTCCTTTCACATTCTCTCTCTTTCATTTACCTCCCCTCAATTCCTTTTGCCTCCCATCACTTCCTTTCACTTCCCCTCACTTCCTTTCACCTCCCATCCTTTTCTTTCACTTTCCCTCACTTCCTTTCACATTCTCTCACTTCCTTTCAACTCCCCTCACTTCCTTTCACCTCCCCTCACTTCATTTCAACTTCCCTCATTTTATTTCACAACCCCTCACTTCCTTTCACCTCCCCTCATTTCCATTCGCCTCCCCTCACTTCCTTTCAACTCCCCTCGCTTTCTTTCACCTCCCCTCTCTTCCTTTTACCTCCCCTCACTTCCTTTCACTTCCCCTTACTTCCTTTTATCTCCCCTCACTTCCATTCACTTCCTTTTACTTTCTATAACATCCACTCACTTCCATTCACCTCCCCTCACTTCTTTTCCAATTCTCTCACTTCCTTTCAATCCTCTCACTTCCTTTAATATCCCCTCACTTCCTTTAACCTCACCTGACTTCATTTCTACTCCCCTCAATTTCTTTCATTTCCACTTGCTTCCTTTCATCTCCCCTCATTTCCTTTCACCTCCCCTCACTTTCTTTCACCTTCCCTTACTTCCTTTTACATTCTCTCTCTTTCATTATCCTCCCCTCACTTCCTTTCAACTCCCCTTATTTCCTTTCTCCTCCCCTCAATTTCTTTCACCTCCCCTCACTTCCTTTCACCTCCCCTCACTTCATTTCACCTTCCCTCACTTTATTTCACCTCCCCTCACTTCCTTTCACCTCCCCTTACTTACTTTAACATCCCCTCACTTCCTTTAACCTCCCCTTATTTCATTTCACCTCCCCTTACTTCCTTTCACCTCCCCTTATTTTATTTCACCTCCCCTCACTTCCTTTCATCTCCCCTCACTTCCTTTTACCTCCCCTCTCTTCCTTTCACCTCCCCTCTCTTCCTTTCACCTTTCCTCTCTTCCTTTTACCTCGCCTCACTTCCTTTCACCTTCCCTCGCTTCCTTTCACATTCTCTCACTTTCATTCACCTCCCCTCACTTCCTTTCACCTCCCCACTCTTCCTTTCATGTCCCCTCACTTCCATTCACCCCCGTCACTTCTTTTCACCTTCCCTAACTTTATTACACCTCCCCTCACTTCCTTTCACCTCCCCTTACTTCCTTTAACATCCCCTTACTTAATTTCACCACCACTCACTTTCTTTCACATCCCCTCACTTCTTTTCCCCACCTCTCACTTCCTTTCACCTCCTCTCACTTCCTTTAACATCCCCTCACTTCCTTTAACCTCACCTCACTTCATTTCTCCTCCCCTCACTTTCTTTCATTTCCCCTTGCTTCCTTTCATCTCCCCTCATTTCCTTTCACCTCCCCTCACTTTCTTTCACCTTCCCTTACTTCCTTTCACATTCTCTCTCTTTCATTCACCTCCCCTCACTTCCTTTCACCTCCCCTCACTTCCTTTGACCTCTCCTCTCTTTCTATCACCTTCCCTCAATTCCTTTCACATTCTCCTACTTCCTTTCTCCTCCCCTCAATTTCTTTCACCTCCCCTCATTTCCTTTCACCTCCCCACACTTCATTTCACCTTCCCTCACTTTATTTCACCTTCCCTCTTTTCCTTTCACCTCCCCTTACTTACTTTAACATCCCCTCACTTCCTTTCACCTCCCTTTATTTCATTTCACCACCCCTCACTTCCTTTTACCTCCCCTCACTTCCTTTCACCTCCCCTCACTTCCTTTCACATCCCCACACTTCCTTTCACCTCTCCTCTCTTTCTTTCACCTCCCCATATTTTATATCACCTCCCCCCACTTCCTTTTTATATCTTCTCACTTCCTTTCACCTCCCCTCACTTCTTTTCTCCTCCCCTCACTTTCTTTTCACCTCTCCTCACTTCCTTAAACATCCCTTCACTTCCTTTAACCTCCCCTCACTTTACTTAATCTCCCCTCACTTTCTTTTACCTCCCCTCATTTCCTTTCACCACTCCTCTCTTCCTTTCACCTCCCCTACTTCCTTTCACCTCTACTCACTTCATTTCACCTCCCCTCACTTTCTTTTACCTCCTCTCACATACTTTAACCTCCCCTTACTTCCTTTAACATACTTTCACTTCCATTCACCTCCCCTTACTTTCTTTAACATCCCTTAACTTTTATTCACCTCCCCTCAATTCCTTTAGCCTCCCCTCACTTTCTTTTAACTCCACTCACTTCCTTTCACCTCCCCTCACTTCCTTTTACCTCTCCTCACTTTCTTTCACCTTCCTTCGCTGCCTTTCATATACTTTCACATCCTTATCGCTCCCCTTATTTCCTTTTACCTCCCCTAAATATCTTTCACCTCCCTTCACTTCCTTTCACCTTCCCTCAACTTCTTTCACCTCCTGTATCTTCCTTTCATCTTTCCTCACTTCCAATCACTTCCACTTACTTCCTTACTCCTCCCCTCACTTTCTTTTACCTCCTCTCACATCCGTTCACCTCCCCTTACTTCCTTTAACATCCCCTCACTTCCATTCACCTCCCCTCACTTAACCCAACCCAACCCAAACCAACCCAACCCAACCCAACCCAAACCAACACATCCCATCCCATCCCAACCCAACCCAAACCAACCCAACCAAACACAACCCAAACCAACCCAACCCAACCCAACCAAACTTAACCGAACCCATCCCAACCCAACCCAACCCAACTAAACCCAACCCAACCAACCTTTCACATTCTCTCACTTTCTGTCACCTCCCCTCACTTCCTTTCACCTCCCCTCACTTCCCTTCACCACCCCTCTATTTCATTCACCACCACTAATTTCCTTTCACCTCCTCTCGCTTCATTTCACCTACCCTCACTTTCTTTCATCTCTTATCGCTTCCTTTCACATTCTCTCACTTCCTTTACCTCCCCTCACTTCCTTTCACCTCCCCTCAATTTCTTTCACCTTCCCTGTCTTCCTTTCACATTCTCTCTCTTTCATTTACCTCCCCTCACTTCCTTTTGCCTCCCATCACTTCCTTTCACTTCCCCTAACTTTCTTTCACCTCCCATCCCTTTCTTTCACCTTCCCTCACTTCCTTTCACATTCTATCAATTCCTTTCACCTCTCCTTACCTTCTTTCACCTCCCCTCACTTCCTAGCACCTCCCCTCACTTCATTTCACCATCCCTCATTTTATTTCACCTCCCCTCACTTCCTTTCACCACCCCTTACTTCCTTTAACATCCCCTCACTTTCTTTCACCTCCCCTTACTTAATTTCACCAACCCTCACTTCCTTTCACCTCCACTCAATTCCTTTCACCCCCCCTCACTTCATTTCACCTCCCCTCACTTTCTTTCACCTCTACTCGTTTCCTTTCACCTCCCCTCACTTCCTTTCACCTCCTTTTACTTCCTTTTACCTCCCCTCACTTCCATTCACTTCCCCTTACTTTCTTAAACATCCACTCACTTCCATTCACCTACCCTCACTTCTTTTCCCCTCCTCTCACTTCCTTTCACATTCTCTCTCTTTCATTCACCTCCCCTTACTTCCTTTCAACTCCCCTTACTTCCTTTCACCTCTCCTCTCTTTCTATCACCTTCCCTCAATTCCTTTCACATGCTCTCACTTCCTTTCACCTCCCCTTATTTCCTTTCTCCTCCCCTCAATTTCTTTCAACTCCCCTCACTTCCTTTCACCTCCCCTCACTTCTATTCACCTTCCCTCACTTTATTTCACATCCCCTAACTTCCTTTCACCTCCCCTTACTTACTTTAATATCCCCTCACTTCCTTTCACCTCCCCTTATTTCATTTCACCACCCCTCACTTCCTTTCACCTCCCCTCACTTCCTTTCACCTCCCCTCACTTCCTTTCACCTCCCCTCACTTCCTTTTACCTCCCCTCTCTTCATTTCACCTCCGCTCATTTCCTTTCACCTCCATTCACTTCCTTTCATCTCCCCTCATTTTCTTTCAACTTTTCTCACTTCCTTTCACATTCTCTCACTTCATTTTACCTCCCATCACATCCTTTCACCTCCCCTTACTTTCTTTAACATCCCCTCACTTCCATTCACCTCCCCTCAATTCCTTTCGCCTCCCCTCACTTCCAATCACCTCCCCCTCTCTTCCTTTCAACTCCCCTCACTTCCTTTAACCTCCCCTCTCTTCCTTTCACCTCCCCTCTCTTCCTTTACCTCGCCTCACTTCCTTTCACCTCCCCACTCTTCCTTTCATCTCCCCTCACTTCCTTTCACCTCCCCTCACTTCCTTTCACCTCCCTTCATTTTATTTCATCTTCCATTGCTTCCTTTCACATTTTTTCATTCCTTTTACCTCCCCTATTTCCTTTTACCTCCCCTCATTATTTTTCACCTCCCCTCACTTTCTTTCACCTTCCCTGTCTACCTTTCACATTCTCTCTCTTTCATTTACCTCCCCTCAATTCCTTTTGCCTCCCATCACTTCCTTTCACTTCCCCTCACTTCCTTTCACCTCCCATCCTTTTCTTTCACCTTCCCTCACTTCCTTTCACATTCTCTCACTTCCTTTCACCTCCCCTCACTTCCTTTCACCTCCCCTCACTTCATTTCAACTTCCCTCATTTTATTTCACCACCCCTCACTTCCTTTCACCTCCCCTCATTTCCATTCGCCTCCCCTCACTTCCTTTCAACTCCCCTCGCTTTCTTTCACCTCCCCTCTCTTCCTTTTACCTCCCCTAACTTCCTTTCACTTCCCCTCACCTTATTTCACCTCCCCTCACTTTCTTTCACCTCTACTCGTTTCCATTCACCTCCCCTCACTTCCTTTCACCTCCCCTTACTTCCTTTTATCTCCCCTCACTTCCATTCACTTCCCCTCACTTCTTTTCCAATCCTCTCACTTCCTTTCAATACTCTCACTTCCTTTAATATCCCCTCACTTCCTTTAACCTCACCTGACTTCATTTCATCTCCACTCAATTTCTTTCATTTCCACTTGCTTCCTTTCATCTACCCTCATTTCCTTTCACCTCCCCTCACTTTCTTTCACCTTCCCTTACTTCCTTTCACATTCTCTCTCTTTCATTATCCTCCCCTCACTTCCTTTCAACTCCCCTTATTTCCTTTCTCCTCCCCTCAATTTCTTTCACCTCCCCTCACTTCATTTCACCTTCCCTCACTTTATTTCACCTCCCCTCACTTCCTTTCACCTCCCCTTGCTTACTTTAACATCCCCTCACTTCCTTTCAACTCCCCTAATTTCATTTCACCACCCCTTACTTCCTTTCACCTCCCCTTACTTCCTTTCACCTCCCCTTACTTCCTTTCACCTCCCCTCACTACCTTTCACCTCCCCTCTCTTCCTTTCACCACCGCTCATTTCCTTTCACCTCCATTCACTTCCTTTCATCTCCCCTCATTTTCTTTCACCTTTTCTCACTTCCTTTCACATTCTCTCACTTCATTTTACCTCCAATCACTTCCTTTCACCTCCCCTTACTTTCTTTAACATCCCCTCACTTCCATTCACTTCCCCTCAATTCCTTTCGCCTCCCCTCACTTCCATTCACCTCCCCTCACTTCCTTTCATCTCCCCTCACTTCCTTTCACCTCCCCTCTCTTCCTTTCACCTTCCCTCGCTTCCTTTCACATTCTCTCACTTTCATTCACCTCCCCTCACTTCCTTTCACCTCCCCACTCTTCCTTTTATGTCCCCTCACTTCCATTCACCTCCCCTCACTTCCTTTCACCACCCTTCAATTTATTTCATCTTCCCTTGCTTCCTTTCACATTTCTTCATTCCTTTTACCCCCCCCCTTATTTCCTTTTACCTCCCCTCATTATTTTTCACCTCCCTTCAATTCCTTTCATTTTTCCTCATTTCTTTTCACCTCTCCTCACTTCGTTTCACCTACTCCTAATTCCTTTCACCCCCCTCACCTCTTTTCACCTACTTTCACTTCCTTTCACCTTTCCTCACTACCATTCAGCTTCCTTCAACTTCTTTAACCTCCTGTCGCTTCCTTTCAACTTTCCTCACTTACATTCACTTCCACTTACTTCCTTTCTTCTCCCCTCACTTTATTCCACCTCCTCTCACTTCCTTTCACCTCCCCTTACTTCTTTTAATATCCCCTCACTTCCATTCACCTCCTCTCACATAACCCAACCCAACCCAACCCAACCCAACGCAACCAAACCCAAACCTACCCAACCCAACCCAACCCAACCTAACCCCACCCAACCCAACCCAACCCAACCCAATCCAACCCAACACAACCCATCCCATCCCAACCCAACCCAACCAACCTATGATATTCTCTTACTTTCTTTCAACTCCCCTCACTTACTTTTACCTCCCCTTACTTCCTTTAATATCCCCTCACTTCCATTTACCTCCCCTCACATCCTTTCGCCTCCCCTCACTTCCTTTCACCTACCCTCATTTCCTTTAACATCCCCTCACATCCATTTACCTCCCCTTACATCCTTTCGCCTCCCCTCACTTCCTTTCATCTCCATCCACTTCCTTTCACCTCTTCTCACTTCCTTTCACCTCCCCTCACTTCCTTTTACCTCCCCCCACATCCTTTCACCTCCCCTCACTTCTTTTCCCCTCCTCTCACTTCCTTTCACCTCCTCTCACTTCCTTTAACATTCCCTCACTTCCTATAACCTCACCTCACTTCATTTCACCTCCCCTCACTTTCTTTCACCTCCCCTCACTTCCTTTCACTTCCCCTCATTTCCTTTCACCTCCCCTCAATTCCTTTCACCTCTTCTCTCTTCCTTTCACCTCCCCTCACTTCCTTTCACCTCCCCTCACTTCCTTTCACCTCCCCTCAATTCCTTTCACCTCCCCTCACTTCATTTCACCTCCCATCCCTTTCCTTTACCTTCCCTCACATCCTTTCACATTCTCTCACTTCCTTTCCCCTCCCCTTACTTTCTTTCAACTCACCTTACTTCCTTTACATCCCCTTACTTAATTTCACCATCACTCACTTCCTTTCACCTCTCCTCATTTCCTTTCGCTTCCCCTCAGTTCCTTTCACCTCTTCTCGTTTCCTTTCACCTCCCCTCACTTCCTTTCACCTCCCCTCATTTCTTTTCCCCTCCTCTCACTTCCTTTCACCTCCTCTCACTTCCTTTAACATCCCCTCACTTCCTTTAACCTCACCTCACTTAATTTCACCTCTTCTCACTTTCTTTCATTTCCACTTGCTTCCTTTCATCTCCCCTCATTTCCTTTCACCTATTCCCACTTTCTTTCACCTTCCCTTACTTCCTTTCACATTCTCTCTCTTTCATTCACCTCTACTCACTTCCTTTCAACTCCCCTTACTTCCTTTCACCTCTCCTCCCTTTCTATCACCTTCCCTCAATTCCTTTCACATTCTCTCACTTCCTTTCACCTCCCCTTATTTCCTTTCTCCTCCCCTCAATTTCTTTCACCACCCCTCACTTCCTTTCACCTCATCTCACTTCATTTCACCTTCCCTCACTTTATTTCACCTACCCTCACTTCCTTTTACCTCCTCTTACTTACTTTAACATCCCCTCACTTCCTTTCACCTCCCCTTATTTCATTTCACCACCCCTCACTTCCTTTCTCCTCCCCTCACTTCATTTCACCTCCCCTCACTTCCTTTCACCTCCCCTCACTTCCTTTTACCACCCCTCTCTTCCTTTCACCTCCGGTCATTTCCTTTCACCCCAATTCACTTCCTTTCATCTCCCCTCATTTTCTGTCACCTTTTCTTACTTCCTTTCATATTCTCTCACTTCATTTTACCTCCCATAACTTCCTTTCACCTCCACTTACTTTCTTTAACATTTCCTCACTTACATTCACCTCCCCTCAATTCCTTTCGCCTCCCCTCACTTCCATTCACCTCCCCTCACTTCCTTTCAAATGCCCTCACTTCCTTTCACCTCCCCTCTCTTCCTTTCACCTCCCCTCTCTTCCTTTCACCTCGCCTCACTTCCTTTCACCTTCCCTCGCTTCCTTTCATATTCTCTCACTTTCATTCACCTGCCCTCACTTCCTTTCACCTCCCCTCTCTTCCATTCATCTCCCCTCACTTCCTTTCACCTCCCCTCACTTCCTTTCACCACCCTTCAATTTATTTCATCTTCCCTTGCTTCCTTTCAAATTTTTTCATTCCTTTTAACTCCCCTTATTTCTTTTTACCTCCCCTCATTATTTTTCACCTCCCTTCAATTCCTTTCATATTTCCTCACTTCCATTCACCTTCCCTCATTTCCTTTCACCTCCCCTTACTTACTTTAACATCCCCTCAATTCCTTTCACCTCCCTTTATTTCATTTCACCAAACCTCACTTCCTTTCACCTCCCCACACTTCCTTTCACCTCTCCTCTCTTTCTTTCACCTCCCCATATTTTATATCACCTCCCCCCACTTCCTTTCACCTCTTCTCACTTCCTTTCACCTCCCCTCACTTCTTTTCTCCTCCCCTCACTTCCTTTCACCTCTCCTCACATCCTTTAACATCCCTTCACTTCCTTTAACCTCCCCTCACTTTACTTAATCTCCCCTCACTTTCTTTTACCTCCCCTCTTTTCCTTTCACCTCTCCTCTCTTCCTTTCACCTCCCCTCACTTCCTTTCAACTCTACTCACTTCATTTCACCTCCCCTCACTTTCTTTTACCTACTCTCACATACTTTTACCTCCCCTTACTTCCTTTAACATACCTTCACTTCCATTCACCTCCCCTCACTTAACCCAACCCAACCCAACCCAACCCAAACCAACACAACCCATCCCATTCCATCCCAACCCAACCCAACCCAACACAACCCAAACCAATCCAACCCAACCCAACCCGACTTAACCCAACCCATCCCAACCCAACCCAACTAAACCTAACCCAACCCAACCAACCTTTCACATTCTCTCACTTTCTGTCACCTCCCCTCATTTCCTATCGACTCCCCTCAGTTCGTTTCACCTCCCCTTACTTTATTTCAACTCCCCTCACTTCCTTTCACCTCCTCTCACTTCCCTTCACCTCCCCTTTATTTCTTTCACCACCACTAATTTCCTTTCACCTCCCCTCGCTTCATTTCACCTACCCTCACTTTCTTTCATCTCTTATCGCTTCCTTTCACATTCTCTCACTTCCTTTACCTCCCCTCACTTCCTTTCACCTCCCCTCAATTTCTTTCACCTTCCCTGTCTTCCTTTCACATTCTCTCTCTTTCATTTACCTCCCCTCACTTCCTTTTGCCTCCCATCATTTCCTTTCACTTCCCCTCACTTCCTTTCACCTCCCATCCCTTTCTTTCAACTTCCCTCACTTCCTTTCACATTCTATCTCTTCCTTTCACCCCTCCTTACCTTCTTTCACCTCCTTTCACTTCCTATCACCTCCCCTCACTTCATTTCACCTTCCCTCATTTTATTTCACCTCCCCTCACTTCCTTTCACCTCCCCTTACTTCCTTTAACATGCCCTCACTTTCTTTCACCTCCCCTTACTAAATTTCACCACCCCTCACTTCCTTTCACCTCCCCTCAATTCCTTTCACCCCCCCTCACTTCATTTCACCTCCCCTCACTTTCTTTCACCTCTACTCGTTTCCTTTCACCTCCCCTCACTTCCTTTCACCTCCCCTTACTTCCTTTTACCTCCCCTCACTTCCATTCACTTCCCCTTAATTTCTTTAACATCCCCTCACTTCCATTCACCTCCCCTCACTTCTTTTCCCCTCCTCTCACTTCCTTTCAAATTCTCTCTCTTTCATTCACCTCCCCTCACTTCCTTTCAACTCCCCTTACTTCCATTCACCTCTCCTCTCTTTCTATCACCTTCCCTCAATTCCTTTCACATTCTCTCACTTCCTTTCACCTCCCCTTATTTCCTTTCTCCTCCCCTCAATTTCTTTCACCTCGCCTCACTTCCTTTCACCTCCCGTTACTTACTTTAACATCCTCTCACTTCCTTTCACCTCCCCTTATTTCATTTCACCACCCCTCACTTCCTTTCACCTCCCCTCACTTCCTTTAACCTCCCCTCACTTCCTTTCACCTCCCCTCACTTCCTTTTACCTCCCCTCTCTTCCTTTCACCTCCGCTCATTTCCTTTCACCTCCATTCACTTCCTTTCATCTCCCCTCATTCTCTTTCACCTTTTCTCAATTCCTTTCACATTCTCTCACTTCATTTTACCTCCCATCATTTCCTTTCACCTCCCCTTACTTTCTTTAACATCCCCTAACTTCCATTCACCTCCCCTCAATTCTTTTCGCCTCCCCTCACTTCCAATCACCTCCCCACTCTTCCTTTCAACTCCCCTCACGTCCTTCACCTCTCCTCACTTTCTTTTAACTTCCCTGTCTTCCTTTCACATTCTCTCTCTTTCATTTACCTCCCCTCATTTCCTTTTGCCTCTCATCACTTCCTTTCACTTCCCCTCACTTCCTTTCACCTCCCATCCCTTTATTTCAGCTTCCCTTACTTCCTTTCACATTCTCTCACTTCCTTTCACCTCTCCTTACTTCCTTTCACCTCTTCTCACTTCCTTTCACCTCCCCTCACTTCATTTCACCTTCCCTCATTTTATTTCACCTCCCCTCACTTCCTATCACCTCCCCATACTTCCTTTAACATCACCTTACTTTCTTTTACCTCCCCTTACTTAATTTCACCACCCCCTCACTTCCTTTCACCTCCCCTCATTTCCTTCGCCTCCTCTCACTTCCTTTCAACTCCATCCATATCCTTTCACATCATCTTACTTCCTTTCACCTCCCCTCACTTCCTTTCAACTCCCCCCACTTCCTTTCACCTCCCCTCACTTCTTTTCCCCCCTCCTCTCACTTACTTTAACATCCTATAAATTAATTTAAAATCCACTCTCTTCCTTTAACCTCACCCCTCACTTCATTTCACCTCCCCTCACTTTCTTTCACCTCCCCTAACTTCCTTTCACCTCCCCCCCACTTCCTTTCACCTCCCCTCAATTCCTTTCACCTCTTCTCTACTTCCTTTCACCTCCTCTCACTTCCTTTCACCTCCCCTTACTTCTTTTTAACTCCCCTCACTTCCTTTCATCTCCCCTCACTTCATTTCACCTTCCCTCACTTTATTTCACCTCCCCTCACTTCCTTTCACCTCCCCTTACTTCCTTTAACATCCCCTTACCTAATTTCACCACCACTCACTTCCTTTCACCTCTCCTCATTTCCTTTCGCCTCCCCTCACTTCCTTTCACCTTCCCTCGCTTCCTTTCACCTCCACTCTCTTCCTTTCACCTCCTTTCACTTCCTTTCACACCCCCCTCACAACATTTCACCTACCCTCACTTCTTTCACCTCTTCTCGTTTCCTTTCACCTCCCCTCACTTCCTTTCACCTCCCCTCATTTCTTTTCCCCCTCCTCTCACTTCCTTTCACCTCCTCTCACTTCCTTTAACATCCCCTCACTTCCTTTAACCTCACCTCACTTCATTTCTCCTCCCCTCACTTTCTTTCATTTCCCGTTGCTTCCTTTCATCTCCCCTCATTTCCTTTCACCTCCCCTCACTTTCTTTCACCTTCCCTTACTTCATTTCACATTCTCTCTCTTTCATTCACCTCCCCTCAATTCCTTTTCACCTCCCCTCACTTCCTTTCATCTCTCCTCTCTTTCTATCACCTTCCCTCAATTCCTTTCACATTCTCTCACTTCCTTTCACCTCCCCTTATTTCCTTTCTCCTCCCCTCAATTTCTTTCACCTCCCCTCACATCCTTTCACCTCCCCTCACTTCATTTCACCTTCCCTCACTTTATTTCACCTCCCCTCACTTCCTTTCACCTCCCCTTACGTTAACATCCCCTCACTTCCTTTAACCTCCCCTTATTTCATTTCACCACCCCTCACTTCCTTTCACATCCCCTCACATCCTTTAACATCCCCTCACTTCCTTTCACCTCCCCTCACTTCCTTTCACCTCCCGTCTCTTTTTATCACCTCCCCTTACTTTATATCACCTCCCCCCACTTCCTTTCACCTCTTCTCACTTCCTTTCACCTCCCCTCTCTTCTTTTCTCCTCCCCTCACTTCCTTTCACCTCTCCTTACTTCCTTTAACTTCCCTTCACTTCCTTTAACCTCCTCTCACTTTAC
This sequence comes from Tanypteryx hageni, assembly GCA_028673005.1. NCBI lineage: Eukaryota > Metazoa > Arthropoda > Insecta > Odonata > Petaluridae > Tanypteryx > Tanypteryx hageni. The sequence continues at coordinate 46,532 of JAJPWW010000068.1, forward strand.
TTCATCTCCCCTCACTTTCTTTTACCTCCCCTCACTTCCTTTCACCTCCCCTCACTTCCTTTCACCACCCCTCATTTTCTTTCACCACTCCTCTCTTCCTTTCACCTCCCCTCACTTCCTTTCACCTCTACTCACTTCATTTCACCTCCCTCACTTTCTTTTACCTCCTTTCACATACTTTCACCTCCCCTTACTTCCTTTAACATACTTTCACATCCATTCACCTCCCCTCACTTAACCCAACCCAACCCAAACCCAACCCAACCCAACCCAACCCCAAACCAACACAACCCATCCCATCCCAACCCAACACAACCCAACCCAACCCAACACAACCCAAACCAACCCAACCCAACCCAACCCTAACCAACCCAACCCAACACAAACCAACCCAAAACAACCAAACCCAACCCCAACTTAACCCAACCCATCCCAACCCAACCCAACTAAACCCCAACACAACCCAACTAACCTTTCACATTCTCTTACTTTCTGTCACCCTCCCCCTCACTTCCTTTCGCCTCCCCTCAGTTCGTTTCACCTCCCCTTATTTTATTTCAACTCCCCTCACTTCCTTTCACCTCCCCTCACTTCCCTTCACCCCCCTCTATTTCTTTCACCACCACTAAATTCCTTTCACCTCCCCTCCCTTCATTTCATCTACCCTCACTTTCTTTCATCTCTTCTGGCTTAATTTCACATTCTCTCACTTCCCTTTACCTCCCCTCACTTCTTTTCACCTCCCCTCACTTTTCTTTCACCTTCCCTGTCTTCCTTTCATATTCTCTCTCTTTCATTTACCTCCCCTCACTTCCTTTTCACCTCCCAACCCTTTCTTTCACATTCTCTCACTTCCTTTCACCTCTCCTTACTTCCTTTCACCTCCCCTCACATCCTTTCACCTCCCTCACTTCCTTTCACCTCCCCTCTCTTCCTTTCATCTCCGCTCATATCCTTTCACCTCCATTCACTTCGTTTCATCTCCCCTCATTTTCTTTCACCTTTTCTCACTTCCTTTCACATTCTCTCACTTCATTTTACCTCCCATCACTTCCTTTCACCCCCCCCTTACTTTCTTTAACATCCCCTCACTTCCATTCACCTCCCCTCAATTCCTTTCGCCTCCCCTCACTTCCATTCACCTCCCCTCACTTCCTTTCATCTCCCCTCACTTCCTTTCACCTCCCTTCTCTTCCTTTCACCTCCCCTCTCTTCCTTTTACCTCGCCTCACTTCCTTTCACCTTCCCTCGCTTCCTTTCACATTCTCTCACTTTCATTCACCTCCCCTCTCTTCCTTTCACCTCCCCACTCTTCCTTTCATGTCCCCTCACTTCCATTCACCTCCCCTCACTTCCTTTCACCTCCCTTCAATTTATTTCATCTTCCCTTGTTTCCTTTCACATTTCTTAATTCCTTTTACCTCCCCTTATTTCCTTTTACCTCCCCTCATTATTTTTCACCTCCCTTCAATTCCTTTCATATTTCCTCATTTCCTTTCACCTCTCCTCACTCGTTTCACCTACTCCTAATTCCTTTCACCCCCCCTCACTTCTTTTCAACTACCCTCACTTCCTTTCATCTTTCCTCACTTCCATTCAGCTTCCTTCAACTTCTTTCACCTCCTGTCGCTTCCTTTCACCTTTCCTCACTCCATTCACTTCCACTTACTTTCCTTTCTTCTCCCCCTCACTTTCTTTCCACCTCCTCTCACTTCTTTCACCTCCCCTTACTTCTTTTAATATTCCCTCACTTCCATTCACCTCCTCTCACATAACACAAACCAACCCAACCCAACCCAACCAAACCCAAACCTACCCAACTCAACCCAACCCAACCGAACCCCACCCAACCCAACCTAACCCAATTCAACCCAACCCAACCCATCCCATCCCAACCCAACCCAACAAACCTATGATATTCTCTTACTTTCTTTCAACTCCCCTCACTTACTTTTACCTCCCCTTACTTCCTTTAACATCCTTTCACTTCCATTTACCTCCCCTCACATCCTTTCGCCTCCCCTCACTTCCTTTCACCTACCCTCATTTCCTTTAACATCCCCTCACATCCATTTACCTAACATTACATCCTTTCGCCTCCCCTCACTTCCTTTCACCTCCATCCACTTCCTTTCACCTCTTCTCACTTCCTTTCACCTCCCCTCACTTCCTTTCACCTCTTCCCACATCCTTTCACCTCCCCTCACTTCTTTTCCCCCTCCTCTCACTTCCTTTCACCTCCTCTCACTTCCTTAAACATCCCCTCACTTCCTTTAACCTCACCTCACTTCATTTCACCTCCCCTCACTTTCTTTCACCTCCCCTCACTTCCTTTCACCACCCCTCACTTCCTTTCATCTCCCCTCATTTCCTTTCACCTCTTCTCTCTTCCTTTCACCTCCCCTCAATTCCTTTCACCTCCCCTAACTTCATTTCACCTCCCATCCCTTTCCTTTACCTTCCCTCACATCCTTTCACATTCTCTCACTTCCTTTCCCCTCCCCTTACTACTTTTCAACTCGCCTTACTTCCTTTAACATCCCCTTACTTAATTTCACCATCACTCACTTCCTTTCACCTCTCCTCATTTCCTTTCGCTTCCCCTCAGTTCCTTTCACCTCTTCTCGTTTCCTTTCACCTCCCCTCACTTCCTTTCACCTCCTCTCACTTCCTTTAACATCCCCTCACTTCCTTTAACCTCACCTCACTTCAATTCACCTCTTCTCACTTTCTTTCATTTCCACTTGCTTCCTTTCATCTCCTCTCATTTCCTTTCACCTATTCTCACATTCTTTCACCTTCCCTTACTTCCTTTCACATTCTCTCTCTTTCATTCACCTTTACTCACTTCCTTTCACCTCCCCTTACTTCCTTTCACCTCCCCTCACTTCCTTTCACCTCCCCTCACTTCCTTTCACCTCCCCTCTCTTCCTTTCACCTCCGCTCATATCCTTTCACCTCCATTCACTTCCTTTCATCTCCCCTCATTTTCTTTCACCTTTTCTCACTTCCTTTCACATTCTCTCACTTCATTTTACCTCCCATCACATCCTTTCACCCTCCCCTTACTTTCTTTAACATCCCCTCACTTCAATTAAATTCAATCATTTCCTACTCCTACTTCCTTTCACCCACCTCACTTCCTCTAACCTCTCTCACTTCTTCTCAAACTTTCCTCACTTCATTTTACATCCCCTCACTTTCTTTCACCTCTTCGCACGTCTATTTACTTTCCCTCACTTCCCCTCAGCTCCCATCGCTCCCCCTCACCTCCCATCACTTTTCCTCTCTTCCTTTCACCTCCACTTACTTCCTTTCACCTCCCCTCACTTTCTTTCATCTCCCCCTCGCTTCCTTTCCCCTCCATTCACTTTCATTGCCCTCCTTTCACTTTCTTTCACCTTTTCTCATTTTCTTTCACATTCTCTCACTTCCTTTTAGCTCCACTCACTTTTCTTTCAACTTCCCTCACTTACTGTCACATTCTCTCACTTCCTTTTACCTCCCCTCACTTCTTTTCATCTCTCCTCACTTCTTTTCGCCTACCCTCACTTCCATTCACCCTCCCTCGGCTTCTTTCACCTCCTGTCACTTCCTTTCGACTTTCCTTACCTCCATTCACTTCCACTTACTTCCTTTCTACTCCCCTCACTTTCTTTTACCTCCTCTCACATCCTTTTACCTCCCCTTACTTCCTTAAACTTCCACTCACTTCCATTCACCTCCCCTCACTTAATTCAACCCAACCCAATCCAACCCAACCCAACCCAATCCAACCCAAACCAACCCAACCCAACCCAACCAAACCCAACACAACCAAACCCAACCCAACCCAACCCAACCAACCTTTCACATTCTCTCACTTTCTGTCAACACTCCTAACTTACTTTTACCTCCCCTTACTTCTTTTAACATATTCTCACTTCCATTCACCTCCCCTCACATCCTTTCGCCTCCCCTCACTTCCTTTAACCTCCCCTCACATCCTTTCACCTCCCTTCAGTTCCTTTCAACTACCCTTACTTCATTTCACCTCCCCTCATTTCCTTTCACCTCCCCCTCACATCCTTTTACCTCCCCTTACTTCCTTTTACCTCCTCTTACTTCCTTTCACATCCCCTCACTTCCTTTCACCTCCCTCACTTCCTTTCACCTGCCCTCTCTTTCTTTCACCTCCCCTTACTTCATTTCACCTTTCCCCACTTCCTTTCACCTCTTCTCACTTCCTTTCACCTCCCCTCATTTCTTTTCTCCTCCCCTCACTTCCTTTCACCTCCCCTCACTTCCTTTAACATCCCTTCACTTCCTTTAACCTCCCCTCACTTCATTTCATCTCTTCTCACTTTCTTTCACCTCTCCTCACTTCCTTTCACCTCCCCTCACTTCCTTTCACCTCCCCTCATTTCCTTTTACCTCTTCTCTCTTTCTTTCAGCTCCCCTCATTTTCTTTCATCTCCCCTCGCTTCCTTTCATCTCCCCTCATTTCCTTTCACCTCCCCTCACTTTCTTTCACCTTCCCTCACTTCCTTTCACAGTCTCTCTCTTTCGTTCACCTCCCCTCACTCCTTTCGCCACCCCTCACTTCCTTTCACCTCCCCTCACTTCCTATCACCTCCCCTCTCTTTCTTTCACCTCCCCTCTTTTCCTTTCACCTCCCCTTACTTACTTTAACATCCCCTGACTTCCTTTCACTTCCCCTCACATCCTTTCGCCTCCCCTCACTTCCTTTCACCTCCCCTCATTTCCTTTCACCTCTCCTCTCTTCCTTTCACCTCCCCTCACTTCCTTTCACCACCCCTCACTTCATTTCATCTCCCCCTCACCTTCTTTCATCTCTCCTACCTTCCTTTCATCTCCCCTCATTT
>JAJPWW010000069.1:0-37029 GCA_028673005.1 Tanypteryx hageni
AATGAAGAGAGGGGAGGTAAAAGGAAGTGAGGGGAGGTGAAAGGAAGTGAGGAGGGGTGAAAGGAAGTGAGGGGAGGTGAAAGGAAGTGAGGGGTGGTGAAATGAAATAAGGGAAGGTGAATAGAAGTGAGGGGAGGTGAAAGGAAGTGAGGGGAGTTGAAAGAAATTGAGGGGAGGAGAAAGGAAATAAGGGGAGGTGAAAGGAAATGAGGGAAGGTGATAGAAAGAGAGGAGATGTGAAAGGAAGTAAGGGGAGTTGAAAGGAAGTGAGGGGAGGTGAATGAAAGAGAGAAAATGTGAAAGGAAGTGAGAGGAGGGGAAAAAGAAGTGAGGGTAGGTGAATGGAAGTGAGTGGATGTTTAAGAAAGTAAGGGGAAGTGAATGGAAGTGAGAGGAGGTAAAAGGAAGTAAGGGGAGGTGAAAGGAAGTGAGGGGAGGTGAAAGGAAAACGAGTAGAGGTGAAAGAATGTGAGGGGAGGTGAAATGAAGTGAGGGGGGTTGAAAGGAATTGAGTGGAGGTGAAAGGAAGTGAGGGTTGGTGAAATTAAGTAAGGGAGGTGAAAGAAAGTGAGGGGATGTTAAAGGAAGTAAGGGGAGGTGAAAGGAAGTGAGGGGAGGGTGAAATAAAATGAGGGAAGGTGAAATGAAGTGAGGGGAGGTGATTGGAAGTGAGGGGAGGTGAAAGAAGGTAAGGAGAGGTGAAAGTAAGTGATAGAATGTGAAAGGAAGTGAGGGAAGGTGAAAGAAAGGGATGGGAGGTGAAAGGAAGTGATGGGAGGCAAAAGGAAGTGAGAGAATGTGAAAGGAAGCGATATGAGATGAAAGAAAGTGAGGGTAGGTGAAATGAAGCGAGGGGAGGTGAAGGGAAGTGAGGGGAGGTGAAAGGAAGTGAGGGGAGGTGACAGAAAGTGAGAGAATGTGAAAGGTTTGTTGGGTATGGGTTGGGTTTAGTTGGGTTGGGTTGGGTTGGGATGGGTTCGGTTAAGTTGGGTTGGGTTGGGTTGGGGTTGGTTTGGGTTGTGTTTGGTTGGGTTGGTTTGGGTTGGGTTGGGATGGGATGGGATGGGTTGTGTTGGTTTGGGTTGGGTTGGGTTGGTTTGGGTTGGGTTGGGTTAAGTGAGGGGAGGTGAATGGAAGTGAGGGGATGTTAAAGGAAGTAAGGGGAGGTGAACGGATGTGAGAGGAGGTAAAAGAAAATGAGGGGAGAGTAAGGAAGTAAGTGGAAGTGATTGGAAGTGAGGAAAGATGAAAGGAAGATACAGGAGGTGAAAGAAGTTGAAGGAAGGTGAAAGGAAGTGAAGGGAGGTGAAAGATATTTAGGGGAGGTAAAAGGAAATAAGGGGAGCGATAAGGATGTGAAAGTATATGAAAGGCAGCGAAGGAAGGTGAAAGAAAGTGAGGAGAGGGAAAAGGAAGTGAGGGGAGGTGAAAGGAGTGAGTGGAGTTAAATGAAAGTGAGGGGAGGCAAAAGGAATTGAGGGGAGGTGAATAAAAGTGAAGGGATGTTAAAGAAAGTAAGGGGAGGTGAATGGAAGTGAAAGTATGTTAAAGGAAGTAAGGGGAGGTTAAAGTATGTGAGAGGAGGTAAAAGAAAGTGAGGGGAGGTGAAATGAAGTGAGTAGAGGTGAAAGGAAGTAGGGGAGGTGAAAGGAAGAGAGGAGAGGTGAAAGGAAATGAGGGGAGGTAAAAGAAAGTGAGGGGAGATTAAGTAAAGTGAGGGGAGGTTAAAGGAAGTGAAGGGATGTTAAAGGAAGTGAGGAGAGGTGAAAAGAAAGTGAGGGGAGGAGAAAAGAAGTGAGGGGAGGTGAAAGGAAGTGAGAAGATATGAAAGGAAGTGGGGGGAGGAGATATAAAATATGGGGAGGTGAAAGAAAGAGAGGAGAGGTGAAAGGAAATGTGGGGATGTGAAAGGAAGTGAGGGGAGGTGAAAGGAAGTGAGGGGTGGTGAAATGAAATAAAGGGAGGTGAAAGGAAGTGAGGGGATGTTAAAGTAAGTAAGGGGAGGTGAAAGGAAAAGAGGGGAGGTGAAATAAAGTGAGGGAAGGTGAAATGAAGTGAGGGGAGGTGAAAGGAAGTGAGGGGAGGTGAAAGAAATTGAGGGGGAGGAGAAAGGAAATAAGGGGAGGTGAAAGGAAGTGAGAGAATGTGAAAGGAATTGAGGGAAGGTGATAGAAAGAGAGGAGAGGTGAAAGGAAGTGAGGGGAGGTGAAAGGAAGTGAGGGGAGGTGAATGAAAGAGAGAGAATGTGAAAGGAAGTAAGGGAAGGTGAAAGAAAGTGAGGGGGAGGTGAAAGGAAATGAGGGGAGATGAAAGGAAGCAAGGGGAAATGAAAGAAAGTGAGGGGAGGAGAAAGGAAGTGAGGTGAGGTTAAAGGAAGTGAGGGGATGTTAAAGGAAGTGAGAGGAGGTGAAAGGAAGTGAGAGGTGGGGAAAAGAAGTGAGGGGATGTGAAAGGAAACGAGAAGAGGTGAAAGAAATTGAGGAGAGGTGAAATGGAGTGAGGGGGTGTGAAAGGAAGTGAGGGGAGGTGAAAGGAAGAGAGGGGAGGTGAAAGGAAGCGAGGGAAGGTGAAAGGAAGTGAGGGGAGGCGAAAGGAAATGAGGAGAGGTGAAAGGAAGTGAGTAGTGGTGAAATTAAGTAAGGGGATGTTAAAGGAAGTAAGGGGAGGTGAAAGGAAGTGAGGGGAGGTGTAATAAAGTGAGGGAAGGTGAAAAGAAGTGAGGGGGGTGAATGGAAGTGAGGGGACATGAAAGGAAGAGTGGGGAGGTGAAAGGAAGTGAGGGGAGGTGAATGAAAGTGAGAGAATGTGAAAGGAAGCGAGGGAAGGTGAAAGGAAGTGAGGCGAGGTAAAAGGAAGAGAGGGGTGGTGAAAGGAAGAGAGGGGAGGGGAAAGGAAGAGAGGGGAGGTAAAAGGAAGTGAGGGGAGATGAAAGGAAGTGAGGGGAGGTGAAAGGAATTAAGGGGAGGTGAAAGGAAGTAAGGGGTGGTGAAATGAAATAAGGGGAGGTTAAAGGAAGTGAGGGGATGTTAAAGTAAGTAAGGGGAGGTGAAAGGAAGTGAGGGGAGGTGAAATAAAGTGAGGGAAGGTGAAATGAAGTGAGGGGAGGTGAAAGGAAGTGAGGGGAGGTGAAAGAAATTGAGGGGAGGAGAAAGGAAATAAGGGGAGTTGAAAGGAAGTGAGGGGAGGATAATGAAAGAGAGAGAATGTGAAAGGAAGTAAGGGAAGGTGAAAGAAAGTGAGGGGAGGTGAAAGGAAATGAGGGGAGATGAAAGGAAGCAAGTGGAAATGAAAGAAATTGAGGGGAGGTGAAATGAAGTCAGGTGAGGTTAAAGGTAGTGAGGGGATATTAAAGGAAGTGAGAGGATTGAAAGGAAGTGAGAGGATTGGAAAAGAAGTGAGGGGAGGTGAATGGAAGTGAGTGGATGTTATAGAAAGTAAGGGGATGTGAATGGAAGTGAGGGGAGATAAATGGAAGTAAGGGGAGGTGAAAGGAAGTGAGGGGAGGTGAAAGGAAACGAGTAGAGGTGAAAGAAAGTGAGGGGAGGTGAAATGAAGTGAGGGGAAGTGAAAGGAAGTGAGGGGGAGGTAAAAGGAAGAGAGGGGAGGTGAAATTAAATGAGGGAAGTTGAAATGAAGTGAGGGGAGGTGAAAGGAAATGAGGGGAAGTAAAAAAGAAGTGAGGGGAGGTGAAAGAAAGTGAGGGGAGGTGAAATGGAGTGAGGTGAGGTTAAAGGAAGTGAGGGGATGTTAAAGGAAGTGAGAGGAGGTGAAAGGAAGTGAGAGGAGGGGAAAAGAAGTGAGGGGAGGTGAAAGGATGTAAGGGGAGGTAAAAGGAAGTGAGGGGGAGGTGAAAGGAAGTGAGAAGAGGTGAAAGGAAGTCGATGGAGGTGAAAGGAAGTGAGGGGAGGCGAAAGGATGTAAGGGGAGGTAAATGGATGTGAGGGGATGTTAAAGGAAATGAGGGTAGGTGAAAGGAAGTGAGGGGAGGCGAAAGGATGTGAGGGGAGGTAAATGGAAGTGAGGGGATGTTAAAGGACGTAAGGGGAGGTAAAAGTAAGTGAGGGGAGTTGAAAGAAAGTAAGAGAATATCATAGGTTGGTTGGGTTGGGTTGGGATGGATGGGTTGTGTTGGGTTGGATTGGGTTAGGTTGGGTTGGGTTGGGTTGGGTAGGTTTGGGTTTGGTTGGGTTGGGTTGGGTTGGGTTGGGTTATGTGAGAGGAGGTGAATGGAAGTGAGGGGATATTAAAAGAAGTAAGGGGAGGTGAAAGGAAGTGAGAGGAGTTGGAAGAAAGTGAGGGGAGAAGAAAGGAAGTATGTGGAAGTGAATGTAAGTGAGGAAAGTTGAAAGGAAGCGACAGGAGTTGAAAGAAGTTGAAGGAAGCTGAATGGAAGTGAGGAAAGGTGAAAGGAAGTGAAAGTAGGTGAAAAGAGGTGAGGGGGTTAAAGGAATTAGGAGTAGGTGAAACGAAGTTAGGAGAGGTGAAAAGAAATGAGGAAAAATGAAAGGAATTGAAGGGAGGTGAAAAATATGGAGGGGAGGTAAAAGGAAATAAGGGGGGGGTAAAAGGAATGAAGAAATGTGAAAGGAAGCAAGGGAAGATGAAATAAATTGAAGGGTGTTGAAAGGAAGTGAGGGGAGGTGAATGGAAGTGAGGGGACATGAAAGGAAGAGTGGGGAGGTGAAAGGAAGTGAGGGGAGGTGAATGAAAGTGAGAGAATGTGAAAGGAAGTGAGGGAAGGTGAAAGGAAGTGAGGCGAGGTAAAAGGAAGAGAGAGGGAGGTGAAAGGAAGAGCGGGGAGGTGAAAGGAAGTGAGGGGAGGTGAATGGAAGTGAGGGGAGGCGAAAGGAATTGAGGGGAAGTGAATGGAAGTGAGGGGATGTTAAAGAAAGTAAGGGGAGGTGAAAGGAAGTGATTGGAGGTAAAATGAAGTGAGAGAATGTGAAAGGAAGTGAGAAAAGGTGAAAGAAAATGAGGGGAGATGAAAGGAAGTGAATGGAGGTGAAAGGAAATGAGCGGTGGTGAAAGGAAGAGAGGGGAGGTGAAAGGAAGTGAGGGGAGGTGAAAGGAAGTGAGGGGAGGTGAAAGGAAGTAAGGGGAGGCGAAAGGAAGTAAGGGGTGGTGAAATGAAATAAGGGGAGGTGAAAGGAAGTGAAGGGATGTTAAAGTAAGTAAGGGGAGGTGAAAGGAAGTGAGGGGAGGTGAAATAAAGTGAGGGAAGGTGAAATGAAGTGAGGGGAGGTGAAAGGAAGTGAGGGGAGGTGAAAGAAATTGATGGGGAGGAGAAAGGAAATAAGGGGAGTTGAAAGGAAGTGAGGGGAGTATAATGAAAGAGAGAGAATGTGAAAGGAAGTAAGGGAAGGTGAAAGAAAGTGAGGGGAGGTGAAAGGAAATGAGGGGAGATGAAAGGATGCAAGTGGAAATGAAATAAATTTTAGGGGAGGTGAAATGAAGTCAGGTGAGGTTAAAGGAAGTGAGGGGATATTAAAGGAAGTGAGAGGATTGAAAGGAAGTGAGAGGATTGGAGAAGAAGTGAGGGGAGGTGAATGGAAGTGAGTGGATGTTATCGAAAGTGAGGGGAAGTGAATGGAAGTGAGGGGAGATAAAAGGAAGTAAGGGGAGGTGAAAGGAAGTGAGGGGAGGTGAAAGGAAACGAGTAGAGGTGAAAGAAAGTGAGGGGAGGTGAAATGAAGTGAGGGGAAGTGAAAGGAAGTGAGGGGAGGTAAAAGGAAGAGAGGGGAGGTGAAAGAAAGCGAAAGGAGTTGAAAGGAAGTGAGGGGAGGCGAATGGAAATGAGGGGAGGTGAAAGGAAGTGAGGGGTGGTGAAATAAAATGAGGGAAGTTGAAATGAAGTGAGGGGAGGTGAAAGGAAGTAAGGGGAGGTGAAAGGAAGTGAGTGAATGTGAAAGGAAATGAGGGAAGGTGAAAGAAAAGGATGGGAGGTGAAAGGAAGTGAGGGGATGTGAAAGGAAGTGATGGGAGGCAAAAGGAATTGAGGGGAGGTATATGAAAGAGAGAGAATGTAAAAGGAAGACAGGGAAGGTGAAAGAAAGTGAGGAGGGGGTGAAAAAATAATGAGGGGAGGTAAAAGGAAGTAAGGGGAGGTAAAAGGAATGAAAAAATGTGAAAGGAAGCAATGGAAGATGAAATAAAATGAAGGGAGGTGAAAGGAAGTGAGGGGAGGTGAAAGGAAGTGAGGGGAGATGAAAGGAAGAGTGGGGAGGTGAAAGGAAGTGAGGGGAGGTGAATGAACGTGAGAGAATGTGAAAGGAAGCGAGGGAAGGTGAAAGGAAGTGAGGCGAGGTAAAGGAAGAGAGGGGAGGTGAAAGGAAGAGAGGGGAGGTGAAAGGAAGTGAGGGGAGTTGAAAGGAAGAGAGGGGGAGGTGATTGGAAGTGAGGGGAGGCGAAAGGAATTGAGGGGAGGTGAATGGAAGTGAGGGGATGTTAAAGAAAGTAAGGGGAGGTGAAAGGATGTGATGGGAGGTAAAATGAAGTGAGAGAATGTGAAAGGAAGTGAGAAAAGGTGAAAGAAAATGAGGGGAGATGAAAGGAAGTGAATGAAGTTGAAAGGAAATGAGCGGAGGTGAAATGAAGAGAGGGGAGGTAAAAGGAAGTGAGGGGAGGTGAAAGGAAGTGAGGAGGGGTGAAAGGAAGTGAGGGGAGGTGAAAGGAAGTGAGGGGTGGTGAAATGAAATAAGGGAAGGTGAATAGAAGTGAGGGGAGGTGAAAGGAAGTGAGGGGAGTTGAAAGAAATTGAGGGGAGGAGAAAGGAAATAAGGGGAGGTGAAAGGATATGAGGGAAGGTGATAGAAAGAGAGGAGAGGTGAAAGGAAGTAAGGGGAGTTGAAAGGAAGTGAGGGGAGGTGAATGAAAGAGAGAAATGTGAAAGGAAGTGAGAGGAGGGGAAAAGAAGTGAGGGTAGGTGAATGGAAGTGAGTGGATGTTTAAGAAAGTAAGGGGAAGTGAATGGAAGTGAGAGGAGGTAAAAGGAAGTAAGGGAGGTGAAAGGAAGTGAGGGGAGGTGAAAGGAAACGAGTAGAGGTGAAAGAATGTGAGGGGAGGTGAAATGAAGTGAGGGGGGTTGAAAGGAATTGAGTGGAGGTGAAAGGAAGTGAGGGTTGGTGAAATTAAGTAAGGGGAGGTGAAAGAAAGTGAGGGGATGTTTAAAGGAAGTAAGGGGAGGTGAAAGGAAGTGAGGGGAGGTGAAATAAAATGAGGGAAGGTGAAATGAAGTGAGGGGAGGTGATTGGAAGTGAGGGGAGGTGAAAGAAGGTAAGGAGAGGTGAAAGGAAGTGATAGAATGTGAAAGGAAGTGAGGGAAGGTGAAAGAAAGGGATGGGAGGTGAAAGGAAGTGATGGGAGGCAAAAGGAAGTGAGAGAATGTGAAAGGAAGCGATATGAGATGAAAGAAAGTGAGGGTAGGTGAAATGAAGCGAGGGGAGGTGAAGGGAAGTGAGGGGAGGTGAAAGGAAGTGAGGGGAGGTGACAGAAAGTGAGAGAATGTGAAAGGTTTGTTGGGTTGGGTTGGGTTTAGTTGGGTTGGGTTGGGTTGGGATGGGTTCGGTTAAGTTGGGTTGGGTTGGGTTGGGTTGGTTTGGGTTGTGTTTGGTTGGGTTGGTTTGGGTTGGGTTGGGATGGGATGGGATGGGTTGTGTTGGTTTGGGTTGGGTTGGGTTGGTTTGGGTTGGGTTGGGTTAAGTGAGGGGAGGTGAATGGAAGTGAGGGGATGTTAAAGGAAGTAAGGGGAGGTGAACGGATGTGAGAGGAGGTAAAAGAAAATGAGGGGAGGAGTAAGGAAGTAAGTGGAAGTGATTGGAAGTGAGGAAAGATGAAAGGAAGATACAGGAGGTGAAAGAAGTTGAGGGAAGGTGAAAGGAAGTGAAGGGAGGTGAAAGATATTTAGGGAGGTAAAAGGAAATAAGGGGAGCGATAAGGATGTGAAAGTATATGAAAGGCAGCGAAGGAAGGTGAAGAAAGTGAGGAGAGGAAAAGGAAGTGAGGGGAGGTGAAAGGAAGTGAGTGGAGTTAAATGAAAGTGAGGGGAGGCAAAAGGAATTGAGGGGAGGTGAATAAAAGTGAAGGGATGTTAAAGAAAGTAAGGGGAGGTGAATGGAAGTGAAAGTATGTTAAAGGAAGTAAGGGGAGGTTAAAGTATGTGAGAGGAGGTAAAAGAATGTGAGGGGAGGTGAAATGAAGTGAGTAGAGGGTGAAAGGAAGTAGGGGAGGTGAAAGGAAGAGAGGAGAGGTGAAAGGAAATGAGGGGAGGTAAAAGAAAGTGAGGGGAGATTAGGTAAAGTGAGGGGAGGTTAATGGAAGTGAAGGAATGTTAAAGGAAGTGAGGAGAGGTGAAAAGAAAGTGAGGGGAGGAGAAAAGAAGTGAGGGGAGGTGAAAGGAAGTGAGAAGATATGAAAGGAAGTGGGGGGAGGTGATATAAAATATGGGGAGGTGAAAGAAAGAGAGGAGAGGTGAAAGGAAGTGTGGGATGTGAAAGGAAGTGAGGGGAGGTGAAAGGAAGTGAGGGGAGGTGAAAGGAAGTGAGGGGTGGTGAAATGAAATAAAGGGATGTGAAAGGAAGTGAGGGGATGTTAAAGTAAGTAAGGGGAGGTGAAAGGAAAAGAGGGGAGGTGAAATAAAGTGAGGGAAGGTGAAATGAAGTGTGGGGAGGTGAAAGGAAGTGAGGGGAGGTGAAAGAAATTGAGGGGAGGAGAAAGGAAATAAGGGGAGGTGAAAGGAAGTGAGAGAATGTGAAAGGAATTGAGAGAAGGTGATAGAAAGAGAGGAGAGGTGAAAGGAAGTGAGGGGAGGTGAAAGGAAGTGAGGGGAGGTGAATGAAGGAGAGAGAATATGAAAGGAAGTAAGGGAAGGTGAAAGAAAGTGAGGGGAGGTGAAAGGAAATGAGGGGAGATGAAAGGAAGCAAGGGGAAATGAAAGAAAGTGAGGGGAGGAGAGATGAAGTGAGGTGAGGTTAAAGGAAGTGAGGGGATGTTAAAAGAAGTGAGAGGAGGTGAAAGGAAGTGAGAGGTGGGGAAAAGATGTGAGGGGATGTGAAAGGAAACGAGAAGAGTGAAAGAAAGTGAGGAGAGGTGAAATGGAGTGAGGGGGTGTGAAAGGAAGTGAGGGGAGGTGAAAGGAAGAGAGGGGAGGTGAAAGGAAGCGAGGGAAGGTGAAAGAAAGCGAAAGGAGTTGAAAGGAAGTGAGGGGAGGCGAATGGAAATGAGGGGAGGTGAAAGGAAGTGAGGGGTGGTGAAATAAAATGAGGGAAGTTGAAATGAAGTGAGGGAGGTGAAAGGAAGTAAGGGGAGGTGAAAGGAAGTGAGTGAATGTGAAAGGAAATGAGGGAAGGTGAAAGAAAAGGATGGGAGGTGAAAGGAAGTGAGGGGATGTGAAAGGAAGTGATGGGAGGCAAAAGGAATTGAGGGGAGGTATATGAAAGAGAGAGAATGTGAAAGGAAGACAGGGAAGGTGAAAGAAAGTTGAGGAGGGGTGAAAAATAATGAGGGGAGGTAAAAGGAAGTAAGGGGAGGTAAAAGGAATGAAAAAATGTGAAAGGAAGCAATGGAAGATGAAATAAAATGAAGGAGGTGAAAGGAAGTGAGGGGAGGTGAAAGGAAGTGAGGGGAGATGAAAGGAAGAGTGGGGAGGTGAAAGGAAATGAGGGGAGGTGAATGAACGTGAGAGAATGTGAAAGGAAGCGAGGGAAGGTGAAAGGAAGTGAGGCGAGGTAAAGGAAGAGCGGGGAGGTGAAAGGAAGAGAGGGGAGGTGAAAGGAAGTGAGGGGAGTTGAAAGGAAGAGAGGGGGAGGTGATTGGAAGTGAGGGGAGGCGAAAGGAATTGAGGGGAGGTGAATGGAAGTGAGGGGATGTTAAAGAAAGTAAGGGGAGGTGAAAGGATGTGATGGGAGGTAAAATGAAGTGAGAGAATGTGAAAGGAAGTGAGAAAAGGTGAAAGAAAATGAGGGGAGATGAAGGAAGTGAATGGAGGTGAAAGGAAATGAGCGGAGGTGAAATGAAGAGAGGGGAGGTAAAAGGAAGTGAGGGGAGGTGAAAGGAAGTGAGGAGGGGTGAAAGGAAGTGAGGGGAGGTGAAAGGAAGTGAGGGGTGGTGAAATGAAATAAGGGAAGGTGAATAGAAGTGAGGGGAGGTGAAAGGAAGTGAGGGGAGTTGAAAGAAATTGAGGGGAGGAGAAAGGAAATAAGGGGAGGTGAAAGGAAATGAGGGAAGGTGATAGAAAGAGAGGAGATGTGAAAGGAAGTAAGGGGAGTTGAAAGGAAGTGAGGGGAGGTGAATGAAAGAGAGAAAATGTGAAAGGAAGTGAGAGGAGGGGAAAAGAAGTGAGGGGTAGGTGAATGGAAGTGAGTGGATGTTTAAGAAAGTAAGGGGAAGTGAATGGAAGTGAGAGGAGGTAAAAGGAAGTAAGGGGAGGTGAAAGGAAGTGAGGGGAGGTGAAAGGAAACGAGTAGAGGTGAAAGAATGTGAGGGGGAGGTGAAATGAAGTGAGGGGGGTTGAAAGGAATTGAGTGGAGGTGAAAGGAAGTGAGGGTGGTGAAATTAAGTAAGGGGAGGTGAAAGAAAGTGAGGGGATGTTAAAGGAAGTAAGGGGAGGTGAAAGGAAGTGAGGGGAGGTGAAATAAAATGAGGGAAGGTGAAATGAAGTGAGGGGAGGTGATTGGAAGTGAGGGGAGGTGAAAGAAGGTAAGGAGAGGTGAAAGTAAGTGATAGAATGTGAAAGGAAGTGAGGGAAGGTGAAAGAAAGGGATGGGAGGTGAAAGGAAGTGATGGGAGGCAAAAGGAAGTGAGAGAATGTGAAAGGAAGCGATATGAGATGAAAGAAAGTGAGGGTAGGTGAAATGAAGCGAGGGGAGGTGAAGGGAAGTGAGGGGAGGTGAAAGGAAGTGAGGGGAGGTGACAGAAAGTGAGAGAATGTGAAAGGTTTGTTGGGTTGGGTTGGGTTTAGTTGGGTTGGGTTGGGTTGGGATGGGTTCGGTTAAGTTGGGTTGGGTTGGGTTGGGTTGGTTTGGGTTGTGTTTGGTTGGGTTGGTTTGGGTTGGGTTGGGATGGGATGGGATGGGTTGTGTTGGTTTGGGTTGGGTTGGGTTGGTTTGGGTTGGGTTGGGTTAAGTGAGGGGAGGTGAATGGAAGTGAGGGGATGTTAAAGGAAGTAAGGGGAGGTGAACGGATGTGAGAGGAGGTAAAAGAAAATGAGGGGAGGAGTAAGGAAGTAAGTGGAAGTGATTGGAAGTGAGAAAGATGAAAGGAAGATACAGGAGGTGAAAGAAGTTGAAGGAAGGTGAAAGGAAGTGAAGGGAGGTGAAAGATATTTAGGGGAGGTAAAAGGAAATAAGGGGAGCGATAAGGATGTGAAAGTATATGAAAGGCAGCGAAGGAAGGTGAAAGAAAGTGAGGAGAGGGAAAAGGAAGTGAGGGGAGGTGAAAGGAAGTGAGTGGAGTTAAATGAAAGTGAGGGGAGGCAAAAGGAATTGAGGGGAGGTGAATAAAAGTGAAGGGATGTTAAAGAAAGTAAGGGGAGGTGAATGGAAGTGAAAGTATGTTAAAGGAAGTAAGGGAGGTTAAAGTATGTGAGAGGAGGTAAAAGAAAGTGAGGGGAGGTGAAATGAAGTGAGTAGAGGTGAAAGGAAGTAGGGGAGGTGAAAGGAAGAGAGGAGAGGTGAAAGGAAATGAGGGGAGGTAAAAGAAAGTGAGGGGAGATTAAGTAAAGTGAGGGGAGGTTAATGGAAGTGAAGGAATGTTAAAGGAAGTGAGGAGAGGTGAAAAGAAAGTGAGGGGAGGAGAAAAGAAGTGAGGGGAGGTGAAAGGAAGTGAGAAGATATGAAAGGAAGTGGGGGGAGGTGATATAAAATATGGGGAGGTGAAAGAAAGAGAGGAGAGGTGAAAGGAAGTGTGGGGATGTGAAAGGAAGTGAGGGGAGGTGAAAGGAAGTGAGGGGAGGTGAAAGGAAGTGAGGGGTGGTGAAATGAAATAAAGGGATGTGAAAGGAAGTGAGGGGATGTTAAAGTAAGTAAGGGGAGGTGAAAGGAAAAGATGGGAGGTGAAATAAAGTGAGGGAAGGTGAAATGAAGTGAGGGGAGGTGAAAGAAATTGAGGGGAGGAGAAAGGAAATAAGGGGAGGTGAAAGGAAGTGAGAGAATGTGAAAGGAATTGAGAGAAGGTGATAGAAAGAGAGGAGAGGTGAAAGGAAGTGAGGGGAGGTGAAAGGAAGTGAGGGGAGGTGAATGAAGGAGAGAGAATATGAAAGGAAGTAAGGGAAGGTGAAAGAAAGTGAGGGGAGGTGAAAGGAAATGAGGGGAGATGAAAGGAAGCAAGGGGAAATGAAAGAAAGTGAGGGGAGGAGAGATGAAGTGAGGTGAGGTTAAAGGAAGTGAGGGGATGTTAAAAGAAGTGAGAGGAGGTGAAAGGAAGTGAGAGGTGGGGAAAAGAAGTGAGGGGATGTGAAAGGAAACGAGAAGAGGTGAAAGAAAGTGAGGAGAGGTGAAATGGAGTGAGGGGGTGTGAAAGGAAGTGAGGGGAGGTGAATGGAAGAGAGGGGAGGTGAAAGGAAGCGAGGGAAGGTGAAAGGAAGTGAGGGGAGGCGAAAGGAATATGAGGAGAGGTGAAAGGAAGTGAGTGGTGGTGAAATTAAGTAAGGGGATGTTAAAGGAAGTAAGGGGAGGTGAAAGGAAGTGAGGGGAGGTGTAATAAAGTGAGGGAAGGTGAAAAGAAGTGAGGGGGGTGAATGGAAGTGAGGGGACATGAAAGGAAGAGTGGGGAGGTGAAAGGAAGTGAGGGGAGGTGAATGAAAGTGAGAGAATGTGAAAGGAAGCGAGGGAAGGTGAAAGGAAGTGAGGCGAGGTAAAAGGAAGAGAGGGGAGGTGAAAGGAAGAGAGGGGAGGTGAAAGGAAGAGAGGAGAGGTAAAAGGAAGTGAGGGGAGATGAAAGGAAGTGAGGGGAGGTGAAAGGAAATAAGGGAAGGTGAAAGGAAGTAAGGGGTGGTGAAATGAAATAAGGGGAGGTTAAAGGAAGTGAGGGGATGTTAAAGTAAGTAAGGGGAGGTGAAAGGAAGTGAGGGGAGGTGAAATAAAGTGAGGGAAGGTGAAAGGAAGTGAGGGGAGGTGAAATAAAGTGAGGGAAGGTGAAATGAAGAGAGGGGAGGTGAAAGGAAGTGAGGGGAGGTGAAAGAAATTAAGGGGAGGAGAAAGGAAATAAGGGGAGTTGAAAGGAAGTGAGGGGAGGATAATGAAAGAGAGAGAATGTAAAAGGAAGTAAGGGAAGGTGAAAGAAAGTGAGGGGAGGTGAAAGGAAATGAGGGGAGATGAAAGGAAGCAAGTGGAAATGAAAGAAATTGAGGGGAGGTGAAATGAAGTCAGGTGAGGTTAAAGGAAGTGAGGGGATATTAAAGGAAGTGAGAGGATTGAAAGGAAGTGAGAGGATTGGAAAAGAAGTGAGGGGAGGTGAATGGAAGTGAGTGGATGTTATAGAAAGTAAGGGGATGTGAATGGAAGTGAGGGGAGATAAAAGGAAGTAAGGGGAGGTGAAAGGAAGTGAGGGGAGGTGAAAGGAAACGAGTAGAGGTGAAAGAAAGTGAGGGGAGGTGAAATGAAGTGAAGGGAAGTGAAAGGAAGTGAGGGGAGGTAAAAGGAAGAGAGGGGAGGTGAAAGAAAGCGAGGGGAGTTGAAAGGAAGTGAGGGGAGGCGAATGGAAATGAGGGGAGGTGAAAGGAAGTGAGGGGTGGTGAAATAAAATGAGGGAAGTTGAAATGAAGTGAGGGGTGGTGAAAGGAAGATAGGGGAGGTGAAAGGAAGTGAGAGAATGTGGAAGGAAGTGAGGGAAGGTGAAAGAAAAGGATGGGAGGTGAATGGAAGTGAGGGGAAGTGAAAGGAAGTGATGGGAGGCAAAAGGAATTGAGGGGAGGTAAATGAAAGAGAGAGAATGTGAAAGGAAGACAGGGAAGGTGAAAGAAAGTGAGGGGAGGTGAAAAATAATGAGGGTAGGTAAAAGGAAATAAGGGGAGGTAAAAGGAATGAAAAAATGTGAAAGGAAGCAATGGAAGATGAAATAAAATGAAGGGTGGTGAAAGGAAGTGAGGGGAGGTGAAAGGAAGTGAGGGGAGATGAAAGGAAGAGTGGGGAGGTGAAAGGAAGTGAGGGGAGTTGAATGAAAGTGAGAGAATGTTAAAGGAAGCGAGGGAAGGTGAAAGGAAGTGAGGCGAGGTAAAAGGAAGAGAGGGGAGGTGAAAGGAAGAGAGGGGAGGTGAAAGGAAGTGAGGGGAGTTGAAAGGAAGTGAGGGGAGGTGAATGGAAGTGAGGGGAGGCGAAAGGAATTGAGGGGAAGTGAATGGAAGTGAGGGTATGTTAAAGAAAGTAAGGGGAGGTGAAAGGAAGTGATTGAAGGTAAAATGAAGTGAGAGAATGTGAAAGGAAGTGAGAAGTGAGGAAAGATGAAAGGAAGATACAGGAGGTGAAAGAAGTTGAGGGAAGGTGTAAGGAAGTGAAGGGAGGTGAAAGATATTTAGGGGAGGTAAAAGGAAATAAGGGGAGCTATAAGGATGTGAAAGTATATGAAAGGCAGCGAAGGAAGGTGAATGAAAGTGAGGAGAGGTAAAAGGAAGTGAGGGGAGGTGAAAGGAAGGGAGTTAAGTTAAATGAAAGTGAGGGGAGGCAAAAGGAATTGAGGGGAGGTGAATAAAAGTGAAGGGATGTTAAAGAAAGTAAGGGGAGGTGAATGGAAGTGAAAGTATGTTAAAGGAAGTACGGGTAGGTTAAAGTATGTGAGAGGAGGTAAAAGAAAGTGAGGGGAGGTGAAATGAAGTGAGTAGAGGTGAAAGGAAGTAGGGGAGGTGAAAGG
The DNA here is from genome assembly GCA_028673005.1 of Tanypteryx hageni. NCBI lineage: Eukaryota > Metazoa > Arthropoda > Insecta > Odonata > Petaluridae > Tanypteryx > Tanypteryx hageni. Next base: position 14,839 of record JAJPWW010000069.1, read on the forward strand.
AAGAGAGGAGAGGTGAAAGGAAATGAGGGGAGGTAAAAGAAAGTGAGGGGAGATTAAGTAAAGTGAGGGGAGGTTAAAGGAAGTGAAGGGATGTTAAAATAAGTGAGGAGAGGTGAAAAGAAAGTGAGGGGAGGAGAAAAGAAGTGAGGGGAGGTGAAAGGAAGTGAGAAGATGTGAAAGGAAGTGGGGGGAGGTGATATAAAATATGGGGAGGTGAAAGAAAGAGAGGAGAGGTGAAAGGAAGTGTGGGGATGTGAAAGGAAGTGAGGGGAGGTGAAAGGAAGTGAGGGGAGGTGAAAGGAAGTGAGGGGTGGTGAAATGAAATAAAGGGAGGTGAAAGGAAGTGAGGGGATGTTAAAGTAAGTAAGGGGAGGTGAAAGGAAAAGAGGGGAGGTGAAATAAAGTGAGGGAAGGTGAAATGATGTGAGGGGAGGTGAAAGGAAGTGAGGGGAGGTGAAAGAAATTGAGGGGAGGAGAAAGGAAATAAGGGGAGGTGAAAGGAAGTGAGAGAATGTGAAAGGAATTGAGGGAAGGTGATAGAAAGAGAGGAGAGGTGAAAGGAAGTGAGGGGAGGTGAAAGGAAGTGAGGGGAGGTGAATGAAAGAGAGAGAATGTGAAAGGAAGTAAGGGAAGGTGAAAGAAAGTGAGGGGAGGTGAAAGGAAATGAGGGGAGATGAAAGGAAGCAAGGGGAAATGAAAGAAAGTGAGGGGAGGAGAAATGAAGTGAGGTGAGGTTAAAGGAAGTGAGGGGATGTTAAAGGAAGTGAGAGGAGGTGAAAGGAAGTGAGAGGTGGGGAAAAGAAGTGAGGGGATGTGAAAGGAAACGAGAAGAGGTGAAAGAAAGTGAGGAGAGGTGAAATAGAGTGAGGGGGTGTGAAAGGAAGTGAGGGGAGGTGAAAGGAAGAGAGGGGAGGTGAAAGGAAGCGAGGGAAGGTAAATGGAAGTGAGGGGAGGCGAAAGGAAATGAGGAGAGGTGAAAGGAAGTGAGTGGTGGTGAAATTAAATAAGGGGATGTTAAAGGAAGTAAGGGAAGGTGAAAGGAAGTGAGGGGAGGTGTAATAAAGTGAGGGAAGGTGAAAAGAAGTGAGGGGGGTGAATGGAAGTGAGAAGACATGAAAGGAAGAGTGGGGAGGTGACAGGAAGTGAGGGGAGGTGAATGAAAGTGAGAGAATGAGAAAGGAAGCGAGGGAAGGTGAAAGGAATCGAGGCGAGGTAAAAGGAAGAGAGGGGAGGTGAAAGGAAGAGAGGGGAGGTGAAAGGAAGAGAGGGGAGGTAAAAGGAAGTGAGGGGAGATGAAAGGAAGTGACGGGAGGTGAAAGGAAATAAGGGGAGGTGAAAGGAAGTAAGGGGTGGTGAAATGAAATAAGGGGAGGTTAAAGGAAGTGAGGGGATGTTAAAGTAAGTAAGGGGAGGTGAAAGGAAGTGAGGGGAGGTGAAATAAAGTGACGGAAGGTGAAATGAAGTGAGGGGAGGTGAAAGGAAGTGAGGGGAGGTGAAAGAAATTGAGGGGAGGAGAAAGGAAATAAGGAGAGTTGAAAGGAAGTGAGGGGAGGATAATGAAGGAGAGAGAATGTGAAAGGAAGTAAGGGAAGGTGAAAGAAAGTGAGGGGAGGTGAAAGGAAATGAGGGGAGATGAAAGGAAGCAAGTGGAAATGAAAGAAATTGAGGGGAGGTGAAGTGAAGTCAGGTGAGGTTAAAGGAAGTGAGGGGATATTAAAGGATATGAGAGGATTGAAAGGAAGTGAGAGGATTGGAAAAGAAGTGAGGGGAGGTGAATGGAAGTGAGTGGATGTTATAGAAAGTAAGGGGATGTGAATGGAAGTGAGGGGAGATAAAAGGAAGTAAGGGGAGGTGAAAGGAAGTGAGGGGAGGTGAAAGGAAACGAGTAGAGGTGAAAGAAAGTGAGGGGAGGTGAAATGAAGTGAGGGGAAGTGAAAGGAAGTGAGGGGAGGTAAAAGGAAGAGAGGGGAGGTGAAAGAAAGCGAGGGGAGTTGAAAGGAAGTGAGGGGAGGTGAATGGAAATGAGGGGAGGTGAAAGGAAGTGAGGGGCGGTGAAATAAAATGAGGGAAGTTGAAATGAAGTGAGGGGCGGTGAAGGGAAGTGAGGGGAGGTGAAAGGAAGTGAGAGAATGTGGAAGGAAGTGAGGGAAGGTGAAAGAAAAGGATGGGAGGTGAAAGGAAGTGAGGGGAAGTGAAAGGAAGTGATGGGAGGCAAAAGGAATTGAGGGGAGGTAAATAAAAGAGAGAGAATGTGAAAGGAAGACAGGGAAGGTGAAAGAAAATGAGGGGAGGTGAAAAATAATGAGGGGAGGTAAAAGGAAATAAGGGGAGTTGAAAGGAATGAAAAAATGTGAAAGGAAGCAATGGAAGATGAAATAAAATGAAGGGAGGTGAAAGGAAGTGAGGGGAGGTGAAAGGAAGTGAGGGGAGATGAAAGGAAGAGTGGGGAGGTGAAAGGAAGTGAGGGGAGGTGAATGAAAGTGAGAGAATGTTAAAGAAAGCGAGGGAAGGTGAAAGGAAGTGAGGCGAGGTAAAGGAAGAGAGGGGAGGTGAAAGGAAGAGAGGGGAGGTGAAAGGAAGTGAGGGGAGTTGAAAGGAAGAGAGGGGGAGGTGATTGGAAGTGAGGGGAGGCGAAAGGAATTGAGGGGAGGTGAATGAAAGTGAGGGGATGTTAAAGAAAGTAAGGGGAGGTGAAAGGATGTGATGGGAGGTAAAATGAAGTGAGAGAATGTGAAAGGAAGTGAGAAAAGGTGAAAGGAATTGAGGGAAGGTGATAGAAAGAGAGGAGAGGTGAAAGGAAGTAAGGGGAGTTGAAAGAAAGTGAGGGGAGGTGAATGAAAGAGAGAGAATGTGAAAGGAAATGAGAGGAGGGGAAAAGAAGTGAGGGTAGGTGAATGGAAGTGAGTGGATGTTTAAGAAAGTAAGGGGAATTGAATGGAAGTGAGGGGAGGTAAAAGGAAGTAAGGGGAGGTGAAAGGAAGTGAGGGGAGGTGAAAGGAAACGAGTAGAGGTGAAAGAAAGTGAGGGGAGGTGAAATGAAGTGAGGGGGGGTGAAAGGAATTGAGTGGAGGTGAAAGGAAGTGAGGGTTGGTGAAATTAAGTAAGGGGATGTGAAAGAAAGTGAGGGGATGTTAAAGGAAGTAAGGGGAGGTGAAAGGAAGTGAGGGGAGGTGAAATAAAATGAGGGAAGGTGAAATGAAGTGAGGGGAGGTGATAGGAAGTGAGTGGAGGTGAAAGAAGGTAAGGAGAGGTGAAAGGAAGTGATAGAATGTGAAAAGAAGTGAGGGAAGGTGAAAGAAAGGGATGGGAGGTGAAAGGAAGTGAGGGGAAGTAAGGAAGTGATGGGAGGCAAAAGGAAGTGAGGGGAGGTAAATGAAAGAGAGAGAATGTGAAAGGATGACAGGGAAGGAGAAAGAAATTGAGGGGAGGTGAAAGGAAGTGAGGGGAGGTAAAGGAAGTGAGAGAATGTGAAAGGAAGCGATAAGAGATGAAAGAAAGTGAGGGTAGGTGAAATGAAGCGAGGGGAGGTGAAAGGAAATTAGTGGTGGTGAATGAAATAGAGGGGAGGTGAAGGGAAGTGTGGGGAGGTGAAAGGAAGTGAGGGGAGTTGAAATAAAGTAAGGGGAGGAGAAACGAACTGAGGGGAGGCGAAAGGAAGTGAGGGGAGGTGACAGAAAGTGAGAGAATGTGAAAGGTTGGGTGGGTTGGGTTGGGTTTAGTTGGGTTGGGTTGGGTTGGGATGGGTTCGGTTAAGTTGGGTTGGGTTGGGTTGGGTTGGGTTGGGTTGGGTTGGGTTGGGTTGGGTTGGGTTGGGTTGTGTTTGGTTGGGGTGGTTTGGGTTGGGTTGGGATGGGATGGGTTGTGTTGGTTTGGGTTGGGTTGGGTTGGGTTGGTTTGGGTTGGGTTGTGTTAAGTGATGGGAGGTGAATGGAAGTGAGGGGATGTTAAAGGAAGTAAGGGGAGGTGAACGGATGTGAGAGGAGGAAAAAGTAAGTGAGGGGAGGAGTAAGGAAGTAAGTGGAAGTGATTGGAAGTGAGGAAAGATGAAAGGAAGATACAGGAGGTGAAAGAAGTTGAGGGAAGGTGAAAGGAAGTGAAGGGAGGTGAAAGATATTTAGGGGAGGTAAAAGGAAATAAGGGGAGCTATAGGGATGTGAAAGTATATGAAAGGCAGCGAAGGAAGGTGAAAGAAAGTGAGGAGAGGTAAAAGGAAGTGAGGGGAGGTGAAAGGAAGTGAGTGGAGTTAAATGAAAGTGAGGGGAGGCAAAAGGAATTGAGGGGAGGTGAATAAAAGTGAAGGGATGTTAAAGAAAGTAAGGGGAGGTGAATGGAAGTGAAAGTATGTTAAAGGAAGTAAGGGGAGGTGAAAGTATGTGAGAGGAGGTAAAAGAAAGTGAGGGGAGGTGAAATGAAGTGAGTAGAGGTGAAAGGAAGTGAGGGGAGGTGAAAGGAAGATAGGAGAGGTGAAAGGAAATGAGGGGAGGTAAAAGAAAGTGAGGGGAGATTAAGTAAAGTGAGGGGAGGTTAAAGGAAGTGAGGGGAGGTGACAGAAAGTGAGAGAATGTGAAAGGTTGGTTGGGTTGGGTTGGGTTTAGTTGGGTTGGGTTGGGTTGGGATGGGTTCGGTTAAGTTGGGTTGGGTTGGGTTGGGTTGGGTTGGTTTGGGTTGTGTTTGGTTGGTTTGGTTTGGGTTGGGTTGGGATGGGATGGGATGGGTTGTGTTGGTTTGGGTTGGGTTGGGTTGGTTTGGGTTGGGTTGGGTTAAGTGAGGGGAGGTGAATGGAAGTGAGGGGATGTTAAAGGAAGTAAGGGGAGGTGAACGGATGTGAGAGGAGGTAAAAGAAAGTGAGGGGAGGAGTAAGGAAGTAAGTGGAAGTGATTGGAAGTGAGGAAAGATGAAAGGAAGATACAGGAGGTGAAAGAAGTTGAGGGAAGGTGTAAGGAAGTGAAGGGAGGTGAAATATATTTAGGGGAGGTAAAAGGAAATAAGGGGAGCTATAAGGATGTGAAAGTATATGAAAGGCAGCGAAGGAAGGTGAATGAAAGTGAGGAGAGGTAAAAGGAAGTGAGGGGAGGTGAAAGGAAGGGAGTGGAGTTAAATGAAAGTAAGGGGAGGCAAAAGGAATTGAGGGGAGGTGAATAAAAGTGAAGGGATGTTAAAGAAAGTAAGGGGAGGTGAATGGAAGTGAAAGTATGTTAAAGGAAGTACGGGTAGGTTAAAGTATGTGAGAGGAGGTAAAAGAAAGTGAGGGGAGGTGAAATGAAGTGAGTAGAGGTGAAAGGAAGTAGGGGAGGTGAAAGGAAGAGAGGAGAGGTGAAAGGAAATGAGGGGAGGTAAAAGAAAGTGAGGGGAGATTAAGTAAAGTGAGGGGAGGTTAAAGGAAGTGAAGGGATGTTAAAGGAAGTGAGGAGAGGTGAAAAGAAAGTGAGGGGAGGAGAAAAGAAGTGAGGGGAGGTAAAAGGAAGTGAGAAGATGTGAAAGGAAGTGGGGGGAGGTGATATAAAATATGGGGAGGTGAAAGAAAGAGAGGAGAGGTGAAAGGAAGTGTGGGGATGTGAAAGGAAGTGAGGGGAGGTGAAAGGAAGTGAGGGGAGGTGAAAGGAAGTGAGGGGTGGTGAAATGAAATAAAGGGAGGTGAATGGAAGTGAGGGGATGTTAAAGTAAGTAAGGGGAGGTGAAAGGAAAAGAGGGGAGGTGAAATAAAGTGAGGGAAGGTGAAATGATGTGAGGGGAGGTGAAAGGAAGTGAGGGGAGGTGAAAGAAATTGAGGGGAGGAGAAAGGAAATAAGGGGAGGTGAAAGGAATTGAGAGAATGTGAAAGGAATTGAGGGAAGGTGATAGAAAGAGAGGAGAGGTGAAAGGAAGTGAGGGGAGGTGAAAGGAAGTGAGGGGAGGTGAATGAAAGAGAGAGAATGTGAAAGGAAGTAAGGGAAGGTGAAAGAAAGTGAGGGGAGGTGAAAGGAAATGAGGGGAGATGAAAGGAAGCAAGGGGAAATGAAAGAAAGTGAGGGGAGGAGAAATGAAGTGAGGTGAGGTTAAAGGAAGTGAGGGGATGTTAAAGGAAGTGAGAGGAGGTGAAAGGAAGTGAGAGGTGGGGAAAAGAAGTGAGGGGATGTGAAAGGAAACGAGAAGAGGTGAAAGAAAGTGAGGAGAGGTGAAATAGAGTGAGGGGGTGTGAAAGGAAGTGAGGGGAGGTGAAAGGAAGAGAGGGGAGGTGAAATGAAGCGAGGGAAGGTAAATGTAAGTGAGGGGAGGCGAAAGGAAATGAGGAGAGATGAAAGGAAGTGAGTGGTGGTGAAATTAAGTAAGGGGATGTTAAAGGAAGTAAGGGAAGGTGAAAGGAAGTGAGGGGAGGTGTAATAAAGTGAGGGAAGGTGAAAAGAAGTGAGGGGGGTGAATGGAAGTGAGGGGACATGAAAGGAAGAGTGGGGAGGTGACAGGAAGTGAGGGGAGGTGAATGAAAGTGAGAGAATGTGAAAGGAAGAGAGGGAAGGTGAAAGGAAGTGAGGCGAGGTAAAAGGAAGAGAGGGGAGGTGAAAGGAAGAGAGGGGAGGTGAAAGGAAGAGAGGGGAGGTAAAAGGAAGTGAGGGGAGATGAAAGGAAGTGAGGGGAGGTGAAAGGAAATAAGGGGAGGTGAAAGGAAGTAAGGGGTGGTGAAATGAAATAAGGGGAGGTTAAAGGAAGTGAGGGGATGTTAAAGTAAGTAAGGGGAGGTGAAAGGAAGTGAGGGGAGGTGAAATAAAGTGAGGGAAGGTGAAATGATGTGAGGGGAGGTGAAAGGAAGTGAGTGGATGTTATAGAAAGTAAGGGGATGTGAATGGAAGTGAGGGGAGATAAAAGGAAGTAAGGGGAGGTGAAAGGAAGTGAGGGGAGGTGAAAGGAAACGAGTAGAGGTGAAAGAAAGTGAGGGGAGGTGAAATGAAGTGAGGGGAAGTGAAAGGAAGTGAGGGGAGGTAAAAGGAAGAGAGGGGAGGTGAAAGAAAGCGAGGGGAGTTGAAAGGAAGTGAGGGGAGGCGAATGGAAATGAGGGGAGGTGAAAGGAAGTGAGGGGCGGTGAAATAAAATGAGGGAAGTTGAAATGAAGTGAGGGGCGGTGAAGGGAAGTGAGGGGAGGTGAAAGGAAGTGAGAGAATGTGGAAGGAAGTGAGGGAAGGTGAAAGAAAAGGATGGGAGGTGAAAGGAAGTGAGGGGAAGTGAAAGGAAGTGATGGGAGGCAAAAGGAATTGAGGGGAGGTAAATAAAAGAGAGAGAATGTGAAAGGAAGACAGGGAAGGTGAAAGAAAGTGAGGGGAGGTGAAAAATAATGAGGGGAGGTAAAAGGAAATAAGGGGAGTTGAAAGGAATGAAAAAATGTGAAAGGAAGCAATGGAAGATGAAATAAAATGAAGGGAGGTGAAAGGAAGTGAGGGGAGGTGAAAGGAAGTGAGGGGAGATGAAAGGAAGAGTGGGGAGGTGAAAGGAAGTGAGGGGAGGTGAATGAAAGTGAGAGAATGTTAAAGAAAGCGAGGGAAGGTGAAAGGAAGTGAGGCGAGGTAAAGGAAGAGAGGGGGGGTGAAAGGAAGAGAGGGGAGGTGAAAGGAAGTGAGGGGAGTTGAAAGGAAGAGAGGGGGAGGTGATTGGAAGTGAGGGGAGGCGAAAGGAATTGAGGGGAGGTGAATGAAAGTGAGGGGATGTTAAAGAAAGTAAGGGGAGGTGAAAGGATGTGATGGGAGGTAAAATGAAGTGAGAGAATGTGAAAGGAAGTGAGAAAAGGTGAAAGGAATTGAGGGAAGGTGATAGAAAGAGAGGAGAGGTGAAAGGAAGTAAGGGGAGTTGAAAGGAAGTGAGGGGAGGTGAATGAAAGAGAGAGAATGTGAAAGGAAATGAGAGGAGGGGAAAAGAAGTGAGGGTAGGTGAATGGAAGTGAGTGGATGTTTAAGAAAGTAAGGGGAATTGAATGGAAGTGAGGGGAGGTAAAAGGAAGTAAGGGGAGGTGAAAGGAAGTGAGGGGAGGTGAAAGGAAACGAGTAGAGGTGAAAGAAAGTGAGGGGAGGTGAAATGAAGTGAGGGGGGGTGAAAGGAATTGAGTGGAGGTGAAAGGAAGTGAGGGTTGGTGAAATTAAGTAAGGGGAGGTGAAAGAAAGTGAGGGGATGTTAAAGGAAGTAAGGGGAGGTGAAAGGAAGTGAGGGGAGGTGAAATAAAATGAGGGAAGGTGAAATGAAGTGAGGGGAGGTGATAGGAAGTGAGGGGAGGTGAAAGAAGGTAAGGAGAGGTGAAAGGAAGTGATAGAATGTGAAAAGAAGTGAGGGAAGGTGAAAGAAAGGGATGGGAGGTGAAAGGAAGTGAGGGGAAGTAAGGAAGTGATGGGAGGCAAAAGGAAGTGAGGGGAGGTAAATGAAAGAGAGAGAATGTGAAAGGATGACAGGGAAGGAGAAAGAAATTGAGGGGAGGTGAAAGGAAGTGAGGGGAGGTAAAGGAAGTGAGAGAATGTGAAAGGAAGCGATAAGAGATGAAAGAAAGTGAGGGTAGGTGAAATGAAGCGAGGGGAGGTGAAAGGAAATTAGTGGTGGTGAATGAAATAGAGGGGAGGTGAAGGGAAGTGTGGGGAGGTGAAAGGAAGTGAGGGGAGTTGAAATAAAGTAAGGGGAGGAGAAACGAACTGAGGGGAGGCGAAAGGAAGTGAGGGGAGGTGACAGAAAGTGAGAGAATGTGAAAGGTTGGGTGGGTTGGGTTGGGTTTAGTTGGGTTGGGTTGGGTTGGGATGGGTTCGGTTAAGTTGGGTTGGGTTGGGTTGGGTTGGGTTGGTTTGGGTTGTGTTTGGTTGGGTTGGTTTGGGTTGGGTTGGGATGGGATGGGTTGTGTTGGTTTGGGTTGGGTTGGGTTGGGTTGGGTTGGTTTGGGTTGGGTTGTGTTAAGTGATGGGAGGTGAATGGAAGTGAGGGGATGTTAAAGGAAGTAAGGGGAGGTGAACGGATGTGAGAGGAGGAAAAAGTAAGTGAGGGGAGGAGTAAGGAAGTAAGTGGAAGTGATTGGAAGTGAGGAAAGATGAAAGGAAGATACAGGAGGTGAAAGAAGTTGAGGGAAGGTGAAAGGAAGTGAAGGGAGGTGAAAGATATTTAGGGGAGGTAAAAGGAAATAAGGGGAGCTATAGGGATGTGAAAGTATATGAAAGGCAGCGAAGGAAGGTGAAAGAAAGTGAGGAGAGGTAAAAGGAAGTGAGGAGAGGTGAAAGGAAGTGAGTGGAGTTAAATGAAAGTGAGGGGAGGCAAAAGGAATTGAGGGGAGGTGAATAAAAGTGAAGGGATGTTAAAGAAAGTAAGGGGAGGTGAATGGAAGTGAAAGTATGTTAAAGGAAGTAAGGGAAGGTGAAAGTATGTGAGAGGAGGTAAAAGAAAGTGAGGGGAGGTGAAATGAAGTGAGTAGAGGTGAAAGGAAGTGAGGGGAGGTGAAAGGAAGATAGGAGAGGTGAAAGGAAATGAGGGGAGGTAAAAGAAAGTGAGGGGAGATTAAGTAAAGTGAGGGGAGGTTAAAGGAAGTGAGGGGAGGTGACAGAAAGTGAGAGAATGTGAAAGGTTGGTTGGGTTGGGTTGGGTTTAGTTGGGTTGGGTTGGGTTGGGATGGGTTCGGTTAAGTTGGGTTGGGTTGGGTTGGGTTGGGTTGGTTTGGGTTGTGTTTGGTTGGTTTGGTTTGGGTTGGGTTGGGATGGGATGGGATGGGTTGTGTTGGTTTGGGTTGGGTTGGGTTGGTTTGGGTTGGGTTGGGTTAAGTGAGGGGAGGTGAATGGAAGTGAGGGGATGTTAAAGGAAGTAAGGGGAGGTGAACGGATGTGAGAGGAGGTAAAAGAAAGTGAGGGGAGGAGTAAGGAAGTAAGTGGAAGTGATTGGAAGTGAGGAAAGATGAAAGGAAGATACAGGAGGTGAAAGAAGTTGAGGGAAGGTGTAAGGAAGTGAAGGGAGGTGAAAGATATTTAGGGAAGGTAAAAGGAAATAAGGGGAGCTATAAGGATGTGAAAGTATATGAAAGGCAGCGAAGGAAGGTGAATGAAAGTGAGGAGAGGTAAAAGGAAGTGAGGGGAGGTGAAAGGAAGGGAGTGGAGTTAAATGAAAGTAAGGGGAGGCAAAAGGATTTGAGGGGAGGTGAATAAAAGTGAAGGGATGTTAAAGAAAGTAAGGGGAGGTGAATGGAAGTGAAAGTATGTTAAAGGAAGTACGGGTAGGTTAAAGTATGTGAGAGGAGGTAAAAGAAAGTGAGGGGAGGTGAAATGAAGTGAGTAGAGGTGAAAGGAAGTAGGGGAGGTGAAAGGAAGAGAGGAGAGGTGAAAGGAAATGAGGGGAGGTAAAAGAAAGTGAGGGGAGATTAAGTAAAGTGAGGGGAGGTTAAAGGAAGTGAAGGGATGTTAAAGGAAGTGAGGAGAGGTGAAAAGAAAGTGAGGGGAGGAGAAAAGAAGTGAGGGGAGGTAAAAGGAAGTGAGAAGATGTGAAAGGAAGTGGGGGGAGGTGATATAAAATATGGGGAGGTGAAAGAAAGAGAGGAGAGGTGAAAGGAAGTGTGGGGATGTGAAAGGAAGTGAGGGGAGGTGAAAGGAAGTGAGGGGAGGTGAAAGGAAGTGAGGGGTGGTGAAATGAAATAAAGGGAGGTGAATGGAAGTGAGGGGATGTTAAAGTAAGTAAGGGGAGGTGAAAGGAAAAGAGGGGAGGTGAAATAAAGTGAGGGAAGGTGAAATGATGTGAGGGGAGGTGAAAGGAAGTGAGGGGAGGTGAAAGAAATTGAGGGGAGGAGAAAGGAAATAAGGGGAGGTGAAAGGAAGTGAGAGAATGTGAAAGGAATTGAGGGAAGGTGATAGAAAGAGAGGAGAGGTGAAAGGAAGTGAGGGGAGGTGAAAGGAAGTGAGGGGAGGTGAATGAAAGAGAGAGAATGTGAAAGGAAGTAAGGGAAGGTGAAAGAAAGTGAGGGGAGGTGAAAGGAAATGAGGTGAGATGAAAGGAAGCAAGGGGAAATGAAAGAAAGTGAGGGGAGGAGAAATGAAGTGAGGTGAGGTTAAAGGAAGTGAGGGGATGTTAAAGGAAGTGAGAGGAGGTGAAAGGAAGTGAGAGGTGGGGAAAAGAAGTGAGGGGATGTGAAAGGAAACGAGAAGAGGTGAAAGAAAGTGAGGAGAGGTGAAATAGAGTGAGGGGGTGTGAAAGGAAGTGAGGGGAGGTGAAAGGAAGAGAGGGGGAGGTGAAAGGAAGCGAGGGAAGGTAAATGTAAGTGAGGGGAGGCGAAAGGAAATGAGGAGAGATGAAAGGAAGTGAGTGGTGGTGAAATTAAGTAAGGGGATGTTAAAGGAAGTAAGGGAAGGTGAAAGGAAGTGAGGGGAGGTGTAATAAAGTGAGGGAAGGTGAAAAGAAGTGAGGGGGGTGAATGGAAGTGAGGGGACATGAAAGGAAGAGTGGGGAGGTGACAGGAAGTGAGGGGAGGTGAATGAAAGTGAGAGAATGTGAAAGGAAGAGAGGGAAGGTGAAAGGAAGTGAGGCGAGGTAAAAGGAAGAGAGGGGAGGTGAAAGGAAGAGAGGGGAGGTGAAAGGAGAGAGGGGAGGTAAAAGGAAGTGAGGGGAGATGAAAGGAAGTGAGGGGAGGTGAAAGGAAATAAGGGGAGGTGAAAGGAAGTAAGGGGTGGTGAAATGAAATAAGGGGAGGTTAAAGGAAGTGAGGGGATGTTAAAGTAAGTAAGGGGAGGTGAAAGGAAGTGAGGGGAGGTGAAATAAAGTGAGGGAAGGTGAAATGAAGTGAGGGGAGGTGAAAGGAAGTGAGGGGAGGTGAAAGAAATTGATGGGAGGAGAAAGGAAATAAGGGGAGTTGAAAGGAAGTGAGGGGAGGATAATGAAAGAGAGAGAATGTGAAAGGAAGTAAGGGAAGGTGAAAGAAAGTGAGGGGAGGTGAAAGGAAATGAGGGGAGATGAAAGGAAGCAAGTGGAAATGAAAGAAATTGAGGGGAGGTGAAGTGAAGTCAGGTGAGGTTAAAGGAAGTGAGGGGATATTAAAGGATATGAGAGGATTGAAAGGAAGTGAGAGGATTGGAAAAGAAGTGAGGGGAGGTGAATGGAAGTGAGTGGATGTTATAGAAAGTAAGGGGATGTGAATGGAAGTGAGGGGAGATAAAAGGAAGTAAGGGGGGTGAAAGGAAGTGAGGGGAGGTGAAAGGAAACGAGTAGAGGTGAAAGAAAGTGAGGGAGGTGAAATGAAGTGAGGGGAAGTGAAAGGAAGTGAGGGGAGGTAAAAGGAAGAGAGGGTAGGTGAAAGAAAGCGAGGGGAGTTGAAAGGAAGTGAGGGGAGGCGAATGGAAATGAGGGGAGGTGAAAGGAAGTGAGGGGCGGTGAAATAAAATGAGGGAAGTTGAAATGAAGTGAGGGGAGGTGAAAGGAAGTGAGGGGAGGTGAAAGGAAGTGAGAGAATGTGGAAGGAAGTGAGGGAAGGTGAAAGAAAAGGATGGGAGGTGAAAGGAAGTGAGGGGAAGTGAAAGGAAGTGATGGGAGGCAAAAGGAATTGAGGGAGGTAAATAAAAGAGAGAGAATGTGAAAGGAAGACAGGGAAGGTGAAAGAAAGTGAGGGGAGGTGAAAAATAATGAGGGGAGGTAAAAGGAAATAAGGGGAGTTGAAAGGAATGAAAAAATGTGAAAGGAAGCAATGGAAGATGAAATAAAATGAAGGGAGGTGAAAGGAAGTGAGGGGAGGTGAAAGGAAGTGAGGGGAGATGAAAGGAAGAGTGGGGAGGTGAAAGGAAGTGAGGGGAGGTGAATGAAAGTGAGAGAATGTTAAAGGAAGCGAGGGAAGGTGAAAGGAAGTGAGGCGAGGTAAAGGAAGAGAGGGGAGGTGAAAGGAAGAGAGGGGAGGTGAAAGGAAGTGAGGGGAGTTGAAAGGAAGAGAGGGGGAGGTGATTGGAAGTGAGGGGAGGCGAAAGGAATTGAGGGGAGGTGAATGAAAGTGAGGGGATGTTAAAGAAAGTAAGGGGAGGTGAAAGGATGTGATGGGAGGTAAAATGAAGTGAGAGAATGTGAAAGGAAGTGAGAAAAGGTGAAAGGAATTGAGGGAAGGTGATAGAAAGAGAGGAGAGGTGAAAGGAAGTAAGGGGAGTTGAAAGGAAGTGAGGGGAGGTGAATGAAAGAGAGAGAATGTGAAAGGAAATGAGAGGAGGGGAAAAAGAAGTGAGGGTAGGTGAATGGAAGTGAGTGGATGTTTAAGTAAGTAAGGGGAATTGAATGGAAGTGAGGGGAGGTAAAAGGAAGTAAGGGGAGGTGAAAGGAAGTGAGGGGAGGTGAAAGGAAACGAGTAGAGGTGAAAGAAAGTGAGGGGAGGTGAAATGAAGTGAGGGGGGGTGAAAGGAATTGAGTGGAGGTGAAAGGAAGTGAGGGTTGGTGAAATTAAGTAAGGGGAGGTGAAAGAAAGTGAGGGGATGTTAAAGGAAGTAAGGGGAGGTAAAAGGAAGTGAGGGGAGGTGAAATAAAATGAGGGAAGGTGAAATGAAGTGAGGGGAGGTGATAGGAAGTGAGGGGAGGTGAAAGAAGGTAAGGAGAGGTGAAAGGAAGTGATAGAATGTGAAAAGAAGTGAGGGAAGGTGAAAGAAAGGGATGGGAGGTGAAAGGAAGTGAGGGTAAGTAAGGAAGTGATGGGAGGCAAAAGGAAGTGAGGGGAGGTAAATGAAAGAGAGAGAATGTGAAAGGATGACAGGGAAGGAGAAAGAAATTGAGGGGAGGTGAAAGGAAGTGAGGGGAGGTAAAGGAAGTGAGAGAATGTGAAAGGAAGCGATAAGAGATGAAAGAAAGTGAGGGTAGGTTAATGATGCGAGGGGAGGTGAAAGGAAGTGTGGTGAATGAAATAGAGGGGAGGTGAAGGGAAGTGTGGGGAGGTGAAAGGAAGTGAGGGGAGTTGAAATAAAGTAAGGGAGGAGAAACGAACTGAGGGGAGGCGAAAGGAAGTGAGGGGAGGTGACAGAAAGTGAGAGAATGTGAAAGGTTGGGTGGGTTGGGTTGGGTTTAGTTGGGTTGGGTTGGGTTGGGATGGGTTCGGTTAAGTTGGGTTGGGTTGGGTTGGTTGGGTTGGTTTGGGTTGTGTTTGGTTGGGTTGGTTTGGGTTGGGTTGGGATGGGATGGGTTGTGTTGGTTTGGGTTGGGTTGGGTTGGGTTGGTTTGGGTTGGGTTGGGTTAAGTGATGGGAGGTGAATGGGAAGTGAGGGGATGTTAAAGGAAGTAAGGGGAGGTGAACGGATGTGAGAGGAGGAAAAAGTAAGTGAGGGGAGGAGTAAGGAAGTAAGTGGAAGTGATTGGAAGTGAGGAAAGATGAAAGGAAGATACAGGAGGTGAAAGAAGTTGAGGGAAGGTGAAAGGAAGTGAAGGGAGGTGAAAGATATTTAGGGGAGGTAAAAGGAAATAAGGGGAGCTATAGGGATGTGAAAGTATATGAAAGGCAGCGAAGGAAGGTGAAAGAAAGTGAGGAGAGGTAAAAGGAAGTGAGGGGAGGTGAAAGGAAGTGAGTGGAGTTAAATGAAAGTGAGGGAGGCAAAAGGAATTGAGGGGAGGTGAATAAAAGTGAAGGGATGTTAAAGAAAGTAAGGGGAGGTGAATGGAAGTGAAAGTATGTTAAAGGAAGTAAGGGGAGGTGAAAGTATGTGAGAGGAGGTAAAAGAAAGTGAGGGGAGGTGAAATGAAGTGAGTAGAGGTGAAAGGAAGTGAGGGGAGGTGAAAGGAAGATAGGAGAGGTGAAAGGAAATGAGGGGAGGTAAAAGAAAGTGAGGGGAGATTAAGTAAAGTGAGGGGAGGTTAAAGGAAGTGAAGGGATGTTAAAGGAAGTGAGGAGAGGTGAAAAGAAAGTGAGGGGAGGAGAAAAGAAGTGAGGGGAGGTGAAAGGAAGTGAGAAGAGGTGAAAGGAAGTGGGGGGAGGTGATATAAAATATGGGGAGGTGAAAGAAAGAGAGGAGAGGTGAAAGGAAGTGTGGGGATGTGAAAGGAAGTGAGGGGAGGTGAAAGGAAGTGAGGGGAGGTGAAAGGAAGTGAGGGGTGGTGAAATGAAATAAAGGGAGGTGAAAGGAAGTGAGGGGATGTTAAAGTAAGTAAGGGGTGGTGAAAGGAAGTGAGGGGAGGTGAAATAAAGTGAGGGAAGGTGAATAGAAGTGAGGGGAGATGAAAGGAAGTGAATGGAGGTGAAAGAAATTGAGGGGAGGAGTAAGGAAATAAGGGGAGGTGAAAGAAGTGAGAGAATGTGTAAGGAATTGAGGCAAGGTGATAGAAAGAGAGGAGAGGTGAAAGGAAGTGAGGGGAGGTGAAAGGAAGTGAGGGGAGGTGAATGAAAGAGAGAGAATGTGAAAGGAAGTAAGGGAAGGTGAAAGAAAGTGAGGGGAGGTGAAAGGAAATGAGGGGAGATGAAGGAAGCAAGGGGAAATGAAAGAAAGTGAGGGGAGGAGAAATGAAGTGAGGTGAGGTTAAAGGAAGTGAGGGGATGTTAAAGGAAGTGAGAGGAGGTGAAAGGAAGTGAGAGGTGGGAAAAGAAGTGAGGGGATGTGAAAGGAAACGAGAAGAGGTGAAAGAAATTGAGGAGAGGTGAAATGGAGTGTGGGGGTGTGAAAGGAAGTGAGGGGAGGTGAAAGGAAGAGAGGGGAGGTGAAAGGAAGCGAGGGAAGCTGAAAGGAAGTGAGGGGAGGCGAAAGGAAATGAGGAGAGGTGAAAGGAAGTGAGTGGTGGTGAAATTAAGTAAGGGGCATGTTAAAGGAAGTAAGGGGAGGTGAAAGGAAGTGAGGGAGGTGTAATAAAGTGAGGGAAGGTGAAAAGAAGTGAGGGGGGTGAATGGAAATGAGGGGACATGAAAGGAAGCGAGGGAAGGTGAAAGGAAGTGAGGCGAGGTAAAAGGAAGAGAGGGGAGGTAAAAGGAAGAGAGGGGAGGTGAAAGGAAGATAGGGGAGGTAAAAGGAAGTGAGGGGAGATGAAAGGAAGTGAGGGGAGGTGAAAGGAAATAAGGGGAGGTGAAAGGAAGTAAGGGGTGGTGAAATGAAATAAGGGGAGGTTAAAGGAAGTGAGGGGATGTTAAAGTAAGTAAGGGAGGTGAAAGGAAGTGAGGGGAGGTGAAATAAAGTGAGGGAAGGTGAAATGAAGTGAGGGGAGGTGAAAGGAAGTGAGGGGAGATGAAAGAAATTGAGGGGAGGAGAAAGGAAATAAGGGGAGTTGAAAGGAATTGAGGGGAGGATAATGAAAGAGAGAGAATGTGAAAGGAAGTAAGGGAAGGTGAAAGAAAGTGAGGGGAGGTGAAAGGAAATGAGGGGAGATGAAAGGAAGCAAGTGGAAATGAAAGAAATTGAGGGGAGGTGAAATGAAGTCAGGTGAGGTTAAAGGAAGTGAGGGGATATTAAAGGAAGTGAGAGGATTGAAAGGAAGTGAGAGGATTGGAAAAGAAGTGAGGGGAGGTGAATGGAAGTGAGTGGATGTTATAGAAAGTAAGGGGATGTGAATGGAAGTGAGGGGAGATAAAAGGAAGTAAGGGGAGGTGAAAGGAAGTGAGGGGAGGTGAAAGGAAACGAGTAGAGGTGAAAGAAAGTGAAAGGAGGTGAAATGAAGTGAGGGGAAGTGAAAGGAAGTGAGGGGAGGTAAAAGGAAGAGAGGGGAGGTGAAAGAAAGCGAGGGGAGTTGAAAGGAAGTGAGGGGAGGCGAATGGAAATGAGGGGAGATGAAAGGAAGTGAGGGGCGGTGAAATAAAATGAGGAAGTTGAAATGAAGTGAGGGGAGGTGAAAGGAAGTGAGAGAATGTGGAAGGAAGTGAGGGAAGGTGAAAGAAAAGGATGGGAGGTGAAAGGAAGTGAGGGGAGGTAAAAGAAAGTGAGAGAATGTGAAAGGAAGTGAGAAAAGGTGAAAGAAAATGAGGGGAGATGAAAGGAAGTGAATGGAGGTGAAAGGAAATGAGCGGAGGTGAAAGGAAGAGAGGGGAGGTGAAAGGAAGTGAGGGGAGGTGAAAGGAAGTGAGGGGAGGTGAAAGGAAGTGAGGGGAGGTGAAAGGAAGTGAGGGGTGGTGAAATGAAATAAGGGGAGATGAAAGGAAGTGAGGGATGTTAAAGTAAGTAAGGGGAGGTGAAAGGAAGTGAGGGGAGGTGAAATAAAGTGAGGGAAGGTGAAATGAAGTGAGGGGAGGTGAAAGGAAGTGAGCGGAGGTGAAAGAAATTGAGGGGAGGAGAAAGGAAATAAGGGGAGGTGAAAGGAAGTGAGAGAATGTGAAAGGAATTGAGGGAAGGTGATAGAAAGAGAGGAGAGGTGAAAGGAAATAAGAAGAGTTGTAAGGAAGTGAGTGGAGGTGAATAAAAGAGAGAGAATGTGAAAGGAAGTAAGGAAGGTGAATGAAAGTGAGGGGAGGTGAATGGAAATGAGGGGAGATGAAAGGAAGCAAGTGGAAATGAAAGAATTGAGGGGAGGTGAAATGAAGTGAGGTGAGGTTAAAGGAAGTGAGGGATATTAAAGGAAGTGAGAGGATTGAAAGGAAGTGAGAGGATTGGAAAAGAATTGAGGGAGGTAAATGGAAGTGAGGGGATGTTATAGAAAGTAAGGGGAAGTGAAAGGAAGTGAGGGGAGGTGAAATAAATGAGGGAAGGTGAATGAAGTGAGGGGAGGTGAAAGGAAGTGAGGGGAGGTGAAAGGAAGTAAGGAGAGGTGAAAGGAAGTGAGAGAATGTGAAAGGAAGTGAGGGAAGGTGAAAGAAAAGGATGGGAGGTGAAAGGAAGTGAGGGGAAGTGAAAGGAAGTGATGGGAGGCAAAAGGAATTGAGGGGAGGTAAATGAAAGAGAGAGAATGTGAAAGGAAGACAGGGAAGGTGAAAGAAAGTGAGGGGAGGTGAAAGGAAGTGAGGGGGGGTGAAAGGAAGTGAGGGGAGGTAAAAGGAAGAGAGGGGAGGTGAAAGAAAGCGAGGGGAGTTGAAAGGAAATGAGGGGAGGCGAATGGAAATGAGGGGAGGTGAAAGGAAGTGAGGGGTGGTGAAATTAAGTAAGGGGAGCTGAAAGAAAGTGAGGGGATGTTAAAGGAAGTAAGGGGAGGTGAAAGGAAGTGAGGGGAGGTGAAATAAAATGAGGGAAGGTGAAATGAAGTGAGGGGAGATGAAAGGAAGTGAGGGGAGGTGAAAGGAAATAAGGGGAGGTGAAAGGAAGTAAGGGGTGGTGAAATGAAATAAGGGGAGGTAAAAGGAAGTGAGGGGATGTTAAAGTAAGTAAGGGGAGGTGAAAGGAAGTGAGGGGAGGTGAAATAAAGTGAGGGAAGGTGAAATGAAGTGAGGGGAGGTGAAAGAAAAGGATGGGAGGTGAAAGGAAGTGAGGGGAAGTGAAAGGAAGTGATGGGAGGCAAAAGGAATTGAGGGGAGGTAAATGAAAGAGAGAGAATGTGAAAGGAAGACAGGGAAGGTGAAAGAAAGTGAGGGGAGGTGAAAGGAAATGAGGGGAGATGAAAGGAAGCAAGTGGAAATGAAAGAAATTGAGGGGAGGTGAAATGAAGTCAGGTGAGGTTAAAGGAAGTGAGGGGATATTAAAGGAAGTGAGAGGATTGAAAGGAAGTGAGAGGATTGGAAAAGAAGTGAGGGGAGGTGAATGGAAGTGAGTGGATGTTATAGAAAGTAAGGGGATGTGAATGGAAGTGAGGGGAGATAAAAGGAAGTAAGGGGAGGTGAAAGGAAGTGAGGGGAGGTGAAAGGAAACGAGTAGAGGTGAAAGAAAGTGAGGGGAGGTGAAATGAAGTGAGGGGAAGTGAAAGGAAGTGAGGGGAGGTAAAAGGAAGAGAGGGGAGGTGAAAGAAAGCGAGGGGAGTTGAAAGGAAGTGAGGGGAGGCGAATGGAAATGAGGGGAGATGAAAGGAAGTGAGGGGCGGTGAAATAAAATGAGGGAAGTTGAAATGAAGTGAGGGGAGGTGAAAAATAATGAGGGGAGGTAAAAGGAAATAAGGGGAGGTAAAAGGAATGAAATATGTGAAAGGAAGCAATGGAAGATGAAATAAAATGAAGGGAGGTGAAAGGAAGTGAGGGGAGGTGAAAGGAAGTGAGGGGAGATGAAAGGAAGAGTGGGGAGGTGAAAGGAAGTGAGGGGAGGTGAATGAACGTGAGAGAATGTGAAAGGAAGCGAGGGAAGGTGAAAGGAAGTGAGGCGAGGCAAAGGAAGAGAGGGGAGGTGAAAGGAAGAGAGAGGAGGTGAAAGGAAGTGAGGGGAGTTGAAAGGAAGAGAGGGGAGGTGATTGGAAGTGAGGGGAGGCGAAAGGAATTGAGGGGAGGTGAATGGAAGTGAGGGGATGTTAAAGAAAGTAAGGGGAGGTGAAAGGATGTGATGGGAGGTAAAATGAAGTGAGAGAATGTGAAAGGAAGTGAGAAAAGGTGAAAGAAAATGAGGGGAGATGAAAGGAAGTGAATGGAGGTGAAAGGAAATGAGCGGAGGTGAAATGAAGAGAGGGGAGGTAAAAGGAATTGAGGGGAGGTGAAAGGAAGTGAGGGGAGGTGAAAGGAAGTGAGGGGAGGTGAAAGGAAGTGAGGGGTGGTGAAATGAAATAAAAGGGGGTGAAAGGAAGTGAGGGGATATTAAAGTAAGTAAGGGGAGGTGAAAGGAAGTTAGAAGAGGTGAAATAAAGTGAGGGAAGGTGAATAGAAGTGAGGGGAGGTGAAAGGAAGTGAGGGGAGTTGAAAGAAATTGAGGGGAGGAGAAAGGAAATAAGGGGAGGTGAAAGGAAGTGAGGGAAGGTGATAGAAAGAGAGGAGAGGTGAAAGGAAGTAAGGGGAGTTGAAAGGAAGTGAGGGGAGGTGAATGAAAGAGAGAGAATGTGAAAGGAAGTGAGGGGGGGTGAAAGGAATTGAGTGGAGGTGAAAGGAAGTGAGGGTTGGTGAAATTAAGTAAGGGGAGGTGAAAGAAAGTGAGGGGATGTTAAAGGAAGTAAGGGGAGGTAAAAGGAAGTGAGGGGAGGTGAAATAAAATGAGGGAAGGTGAAATGAAGTGAGGGGAGGTGATTGGAAGTGAGGGGAGGTGAAAGAAGGTAAGGAGAGGTGAAAGGAAGTGATAGAATGTGAAAGGAAGTGAGGGAAGGTGAAAGAAAGGGATGGGAGGTGAAAGGAAGTGATGGGAGGCAAAAGGAAGTGAGAGAATGTGAAAGGAAGCGATATGAGATGAAAGAAAGTGAGGGTAGGTGAAATGAAGCGAGGGGAGGTGAAAGGAAATTAGTGGTGGTGAATGAAATAGAGGGGAGGTGAAGGGAAGTGAGGGGAGGTGAAAGGAAGTGAGGGGAGGTGACAGAAAGTGAGAGAGGGAAAGTGAAAAGAAGTGAGGGGGGTGAATGGAAGTGAGGGGACATGAAAGGAAGAGTGGGGAGGTGAAAGGAAGTGAGGGGAGGTGAATGAAAGTGAGAGAATGTGAAAGGAAGCGAGGGAAGGTGAAAGGAAGTGAGGCGAGGTAAAAGGAAGAGAGGGGAGGTGAAAGGAAGAGAGGGGAGGTGAAAGGAAGAGAGGGGAGGTAAAAGGAAGTGAGGGGAGATGAAAGGAAGTGAGGGGAGGTGAAAGGAAATAAGGGGAGGTGAAAGGAAGTAAGGGGTGGTGAAATGAAATAAGGGGAGGTTAAAGGAAGTGAGGGGATGTTAAAGTAAGTAAGGGGAGGTGAAAGGAAGTGAGGGGAGGTGAAATAAAGTGAGGGAAGGTGAAATGAAGTGAGGGGAGGTGAAAGGAAGTGAGGGGAGGTGAAAGAAATTGAGGGGAGGAGAAAGGAAATAAGGGGAGTTGAAAGGAAGTGAGGGGAGGATAATGAAAGAGAGAGAATGTGAAAGGAAGTAAGGGAAGGTGAAAGAAAGTGAGGGGAGGTGAAAGGAAATGAGGGGAGATGAAAGGAAGCAAGTGGAAATGAAAGAAATTGAGGGGAGGTGAAGTGAAGTCAGGTGAGGTTAAAGGAAGTGAGGGGATATTAAAGGATATGAGAGGATTGAAAGGAAGTGAGAGGATTGGAAAAGAAGTGAGGGGAGGTGAATGGAAGTGAGTGGATGTTATAGAAAGTAAGGGGATGTGAATGGAAGTGAGGGGAGATAAAAGGAAGTAAGGGGAGGTGAAAGGAAGTGAGAAGAGGTGAAAGGAAACGAGTAGAGGTGAAAGAAAGTGAGGGGAGGTGAAATGAAGTGAGGGGAAGTGAAAGGAAGTGAGGGGAGGTAAAAGGAAGAGAGGGGAGGTGAAAGAAAGCGAGGGGAGTTGAAAGGAAGTGAGGGGAGGCGAATGGAAATGAGGGGAGGTGAAAGGAAGTGAGGGGCGGTGAAATAAAATGAGGGAAGTTGAAATGAAGTGAGGGGAGGTGAAAGGAATTGAGGGGAGGTGAAAGGAAGTGAGAGAATGTGGAAGGAAGTGAGGGCAGGTGAAAGAAAAGGATGGGAGGTGAAAGGAAGTGAGGGGAAGTGAAAGGAAGTGATGGGAGGCAAAAGGAATTGAGGGGAGGTAAATGAAAGAGAGAGAATGTGAAAGGAAGACAGGGAAGGTGAAAGAAAGTGAGGGGAGGTGAAAAATAATGAAGGGAGGTAAAAGGAAATAAGGGGAGTTGAAAGGAATGAAAAAATGTGAAAGGAAGCAATGGAAGATGAAATAAAATGAAGGGAGGTGAAAGGAAGTGAGGGGAGGTTAAAGGAAGTGAGGGGAGATGAAAGGAAGAGTGGGGAGGTGAAAGAAGTGAGGGGAGGTGAATGAAAGTGAGAGAATGTTAAAGGAAGCGAGGGAAGGTGAAAGGAAGTGAGGCGAGGTAAAGGAAGAGAGGGGAGTTGAAAGGAAGAGAGGGGAGGTGAAAGGAAGTGAGGGGAGTTGAAAGGAAGAGAGGGGGAGGTGATTGGAAGTGAGGGGAGGCGAAAGGAATTCAGGGGAGGTGAATGAAAGTGAGGGGATGTTAAAGAAAGTAAGGGGAGGTGAAAGGATGTGATGGGAGGTAAAATGAAGTGAGAGAATGTGAAAGGAAGTGAGAAAAGGTGAAAGAAAAAGAGGGGAGATGAAAGGAAGTGAATGGTGGTGAAAGGAAATGAGCGGAGGTGAAATGAAGAGAGGGGAGGTAAAAGGAAGTGAGGGAGGTGAAAGGAAGTGAGGGGAGGTGAAAGGAAGTGAGGGGAGGTGAAAGGAAGTGAGGGGTGGTGAAATGAAATAAGGGGAGGTAAAAGGAAGTGAGGGGAGGTGAATAGAAGTGAGGGGAGATGAAAGGAAGCAAGTGGAAATGAAAGAAATTGAGGGGA
>JAJPWW010000070.1:0-22556 GCA_028673005.1 Tanypteryx hageni
AGAGGCGGCATGTGGGGGAAGAGACGGAAATTGGGGGAGGCGGAAAGTGGGGGTGAGGAGGAAAGTGGGGGGGAGGCGGCAAGTGGAGGGGGGGGCGGCAAGTGGGGGGGGAGGCGGCAAGTGGGGGGGGGGGAAGCGGCAAGTGGGGGGGATGCGGCAAGTGGGGAGGTGGGGAACGGGAAGGGGAAGTGGGGGGTGCGATGCGGAAAGTGGGGGGGGGCGAGGCGGCATGTAGGAGGGGCGAGGCGGAAAGGGGGGGGGCGAGGCGGAAAGTGGGGGGGGGGAAGTGGGTGGGGAGGCGGAAAAGGGGGGGGGGCTGAAAAATGGGGGGGGCGACAATTGGGGGGAGGTGGCATGTGAGGGGGGGAG
Source organism: Tanypteryx hageni (assembly GCA_028673005.1). Taxonomy (NCBI): domain Eukaryota; kingdom Metazoa; phylum Arthropoda; class Insecta; order Odonata; family Petaluridae; genus Tanypteryx; species Tanypteryx hageni. Next base: position 370 of record JAJPWW010000070.1, read on the forward strand.
GCGGCTAGTGGGGGGAGGGGGGGCGGAAAATTGGGGGGGGGCTGAAAGTTGGGGGGGGGCGGCAAGAGGGGGGAGGGAGGCGGCAAGTGGAAGAGAGGCGGCAAGCGGTGGGGAGGCGGCAAGTGGGGGGGGCGGCATATGGGGTTGGGGCGCCAAGTGGGGGGGGCGGCAAATAGTGGGGGGGGCGGCAAGTGGTGGGGCGGCAAGTGAGGGGGGGCAAGTGGGGGGGGGGGCGAAAGTGGGGGGGGAGGCGGCAAGTGGGGGGAGGCGGCAAGTGGGGGGGGAAGGCGACAAGTGGGGGGGGGGGCGGCAAGTGGGGGGGGTCGTTGCGGCAAGTGGGGGGGGGCGGCAAGTGGGGGGGGGGTCGGCAAGTGGGGGGGCGGCAAGAGTGGAGGGGGCCGGCAAGTGGGGGGGGCAAGTAGGGGGGGCGGCAAGTGGGGGGGGAAGTGGGGGGGGGCAAGTGGGGGGGGGGCAAGAATGTCCAAGAGCTTAGCAAAAGTCAAACACGTAAAAAACAACGGGAGAGGACATGAAAATATCACAAGTAGCAACAGCTGGCAACCGCGAAGAAGGGAGAGAGTAAGCGGGAGTGGGGGTTTGTCTGCGCAGGTCGTCATCTACGCGTTACTGCTATAGTTGGCGCTTGCTTGCTGCGAGCATCTCATCTCGCCTCGAAGAAACATTCGTTTTTCAGGTAGACGTCTCGTCATCGCCTATATCCCTTTAATTCCAAAGATTTCCGTTTTCCCACGCCTCGCGACAATTGTTTAAAACAATCCCCAAATGTCGCAATTTCAAACATTTTACACCGTCTTCATCGCGAAATACTAATGCTACCCGTTTCAGAAGAATTTTGAAGTTGTGGCACTTCTAGAAGTGAAACGGTATTTTTCCAATTGTTAAAAATTTAAATAATTTTTAACGGCCGCCGCAATTGATCTATGGCAAAATCGAAACGTTTGTTCGTGAAAGTTCACAAATTTGTAAATATTTTGAAAATTTCAGCTTCCTAACTCATCCCCTAGTACCTAAACAGTTTTCTATTTTTTTAAACATTTTTAGAATTTTTAACTGCCGAACAAATTAATATATATCGAAATCGTGGTGGTCTCTATCTGGTTCTTTTTTGGAATTCTACTTGCAACAAAAATTTCAGCTGCGTAGCACGAGCGAAAGTGCATAAACCATGAGAATTTGTTTGAACAATTGCCAATTTTTTTGGTTCCGCGTCGTCGAACTTTTTCGAGATTTTGTTTTTCCTGGGCGGCTCCGCAAAGAATTCTACCCAAGGAAAGAATTTCGAGTCTCCAGCTCATCCGGAAGTGCCTGAAAATCGGTATCATAGTGTGTTCTATATATATACGTCGTCTATCATTTGTTTTTGGTCGGCAAACGACGAGATTCGCGTCTTTTTCCACGACAGAAGGCACAAAAAGCGCAATTTCTGTGAATTAATTTCGTGCACTTGCCGGTAAGCTCGGAGGTTGAAATTTTCAGTGTCGCTAGATGGCCGCAATATCTATCGGAAATGGTCGTCGCTTTTGCTCACGGTGTCTTGGGTTCGACTCCAGAGACCCCGGAATATCTCCCATAAGTTAGCGTGGGGGAACGCGATCTAATAAGCTTAGGAAGCTGAAATTTTGCAAGATTATACGACTTTTCTCGCAACCGACTACAAAAATCGAAAATTATAAAATTGTCAGTTTCTAGGAGTCGATTTAACCCCATTTGTACATTAAAGTTCGATAATTTTTATCTTGAAATCTATATGCCGCACGTTCATGTTCTCGGTATTATTATGCATGCGTTACACGTAGAAAAAAAAAATTTTTAAAAAGTTAAAAAAAGTCGACCGCTAATAACAATTCGCAATTGTTTAAACAACTTTTCAACGTATTCGTATTTCCGAATGCGCTGCGGAGCTGAAAGTCCCTTTACGGGTAGAACTCCGAAACATGATCTGATAGGGACTACTCCGACTTCGATATTTCAATTTGTCCTGCAGTTAAAAATTCTTAAAGTTTTAACGAAAGGGTTAATGTTCAGCTCCTACGAGGAGAGTTTGACAGCCGAAATTCGCGAGTCATTCGGAAATAATTTCGGTTTTAACATTTAACTTCCGAGAGTGTGGTGAAAAACTCCAAATTCGGCAGAAATGTGTCGTGTGCACGATATTCCTAAGAATGCAAAAATTGGCGATCGTTTCGCTCCATCGCAGTTGGAGCGGCGTGTTAGGTCTCCGGGCTGATTCGAGCGGCGTGGTAGGTCGCCGGCGGGGCACCGGCCGAAGGGGGGGAGGCGGAAAGTGGAGGGGGGGGGGGTGGCGAGGCGAAAATGGGGGGGAGGCAGCAAGTGGGGGGGCGAGTTGGAAATTGGGGGGGGGGGGGCGAGGCGGCAAGGGGGGGGCGGCAAGGGGGGGGGCCGGCATGTGGGCGGGGAGGTGAAAAGTGGGGGGGCGAGACGGGAAGTGTGGGGGGGAGGCGGCATGTGGGAGGGGAGGCGGCAAATGGGGGGGGAGACGGCAAGTGGGGGGGGCGGCAATTTGGGGGGGCAGGCGGCAAAGGGGGGGGGGCGAGGCGGCAAAGGGGGGAGGCGGCAAGTGGGGGGTCTGCGAGGCGGCAATTATGGGGGTGGCGGCATGTGGGGGGGAGGCGAAAAGTGGGGGGAGGGCGAGACGGCAAGTTTTGGGGGAGGCGGTGAGTGGGGGGGGGGGAGGCGGCAAGTGGGGGGGGCGGCAATTTGCGGGGGGGCAGGCTGCAAAGGGGGGGGGCGCAAGGCGGCAAAGCGGAGAGGCGGCATGTGGGGGAAGAGACGGAAATTGGGGGAGGCGGAAAGTGGGGGTGAGGAGGAAAGTGGGGGGGAGGCGGCAAGTGGAGGGGGGGCGGCAAGTGGGGGGGGGAGACGGCAAGTGGGGGGGGCGGCAATTGGGTGGGGGGGGGCAGGCGGCAAAGGGGGGGGGCGAGGCGGCAAAGGGGGGAGGCGGCAAGTGGGGGGGTCTGCGAGGCGGCAATTATGGGGGGTGGCGGCATGTGGGGGGGAGGCGAAAAGTGGGGGGAGGGCGAGACCGCAAGTGTTGGGGGAGGCGGTGAGTGGGGGGGGGAGGCGGCAAGTTGGGGGGCGGCAATTTGCGGGGGGTCAGGCGGCAAAGGGGGGGGGCGCGAGGCGGCAAAGCGGAGAGGCGGCATGTGGGGGAAGAGACGGAAATTGGGGGAGGCGGAAAGTGGGGGTGAGGAGGAAAGTGGGGGGGAGGCGGCAAGTGGAGGGGGGGGCGGCAAGTGGGGGGGAGGCGGCAAGTGGGGGGGGGGAAGCGGCAAGTGGGGGGGATGCGGCAAGTGGGGAGGGGGGGAACGGGAAGGGGAAGTGGTGGGGGCGATGCGGAAAGTGGGGGGGGCGAGGCGGCATATAGGAGGGGCGAGGCGGAAAGGGGGGGGGGCGAGGCGGAAAGTGGGGGGGGGGAAGTGGGTGGGGAGGCGGAAAAGGGGGGGGCTGAAAAATGGGGGGGGGCGACAATTGGGGGGAGGTGGCATGTGAGGGGGGAGGCGGCTAGTGGGGGGAGGGGGGGCGGAAAATTGGGGGGGGGCTGAAAGTTGGGGGGGGCGGCAAGAGGGGGGAGGGAGGCGGCAAGTGGAAGAGAGGCGGCAAGCGGTGGGGAGGCGGCAAGTGGGGGGGGCGGCATATGGGGTTGGGGCGGCAAGTGGGGGGGGGGCGGCAAATAGTGGGGGGGGCGGCAAGTGGTGGGGCGGCAAGTGAGGGGGGGCAAGTGGGGGGGGGCGAAAGTGGGGGGGGAGGCGGCAAGTGGGGGGGAGGCGGCAAGTGGGGGGGAAGGCGACAAGTGGGGGGGGGGCGGCAAGTGGGGGGGGTCGATGCGGCAAGTGGGGGGGGGCGGCAAGTGGGGGGGGTCGGCAAGTGGGGGGGGCGGCAAGAGTGGAGGGGCCGGCAAGTGGGGGGGGCAAGTGGGGGGGGCGGCAAGTGGGGGGGGAAGTGGGGGGGGGGGGCAAGTGGGGGGGGGGGGGCAAGAATGTCCAAGAGCTTAGCAAAAGTCAAACACGTAAAAAACAACGGGAGAGGACATGAAAATATCACAAGTAGCAACAGCTGGCAACCGCGAAGAAGGGAGAGAGTAAGCGGGAGTGGGGGTTTGTCTGCGCAGGTCGTCATCTACGCGTTACTGCTATAGTTGGCGCTTGCTTGCTGCGAGCATCTCATCTCGCCTCGAAGAAACATTCGTTTTTCAGGTAGACGTCTCGTCATCGCCTATATCCCTTTAATTCCAAAGATTTCCGTTTTCCCACGCCTCGCGACAATTGTTTAAAACAATCCCCAAATGTCGCAATTTCAAACATTTTACACCGTCTTCATCGCGAAATACTAATGCTACCCGTTTCAGAAGAGTTTTGAAGTTGTGGCACTTCTAGAAGTGAAACGGTATTTTTCCAATTGTTTAAATTTTAAATAATTTTTAACGGCCGCCGCAATTGATCTATGGCAAAATCGAAACGTTTGTTCGTGAAAGTTCACAAATTTGTAAATATTTTGAAAATTTCAGCTTCCTAACTCATCCCCTAGTACCTAAACAGTTTTCTATTTTTTTAAACATTTTTAGAATTTTTAACTGCCGAACAAATTAATATATATCGAAATCGTGGTGGTCTCTATCTGGTTCTTTTTTGGAATTCTACTTGCAACAAAAATTTCAGCTGCGTAGCACGAGCGAAAGTGCATAAACCATGAGAATTTGTTTGAACAATTGCCAATTTTTTTGGTTCCGCGTCGTCGAACTTTTTCGAGATTTTGTTTTTCCTGGGCGGCTCCGCAAAGAATTCTACCCAAGGAAAGAATTTCGAGTCTCCAGCTCATCCGGAAGTGCCTGAAAATCGGTATCATAGTGTGTTCTATATATATACGTCGTCTATCATTTGTTTTTGGTCGGCAAACGACGAGATTCGCGTCTTTTCCCACGACAGAAGGCACAAAAAGCGCAATTTCTGTGAATTAATTTCGTGCACTTGCCGGTAAGCTCGGAGGTTAAATCTTCAGTGTCGCTAGATGGCCGCAATATCTATCGGGAATTGTCGTCGCTTTTGCTCACGGTGTCTTGGGTTCGACTCCAGAGACCCCGGAATATCTCCAATAAGTTAGCGTGGGGGAACGCGATCTAATAAGCTTAGGAAGCTGAAATTTTGCAAGATTATACGACTTTTCTCGCAACCGACTACAAAAATCGAACATTATAAAATTGTCAGTTTCTAGGAGTCGATTTAACCCCATTTGTACATTAAAGTTCGATAATTTTTATCTTGAAAACTATATGCCGCACGTTCATGTTCTCGGTATTTTTATGCATGCGTTACACGTAGAAAAAAAAAATTTTAAAAAGTTAAAAAAAGTCGACCGCTAATAACAATTCGCAATTGTTTAAACAACTTTTCAACGTATTCGTATTTCCGAATGCGCTGCGGAGCTGAAAGTCCCTTTACGGGTAGAATTCCGAAACATGATCTGATAGGGACAACTCCGATTTCGATATTTCAATTTGTCCTGCAGTTAAAAATTCTTAAAGTTTTAACGAAAGGGTTAATGTTCAGCTCCTACGAGGAGAGTTTGACAGCCGAAATTCGCGAGTTATTCGGAAATAATTTCGGTTTTAACATTTAACTTCCGAGAGTGTGGTGAAAAACTCCAAATTCGGCAGAAATGTGTCGTGTGCACGATATTCCTAAGAATGCAAAAATTGGCGATCGTTTCGCTCCATCGCAGTTGGAGCGGCGTGGTTAGGTCTCCGGGCTGATTCGAGCGGCGTGGTAGGTCGCCGGCGGGGCACCGGCCGAAGGGGGGGAGGCGGAAAGGGGGGGGGGGGGGGCGAGGCGAAAATGGGGGGAGGCAGCAAGTGGGGGGGCGAGTTGGAAAGTGGGGGGGGGGCGAGGAGGCAAGTATGGGGGGGCGGCAATTGGGGGGGGGGGGGCGAAGCGGCAAGGGGGGGGGGGGCGAAGCGGCAAGGGGGGGGCGGCAAGTGGGGGGGGCGGCATGTGGGCGTGGAGGTGAAAAGTGGGGGGGGCGAGACGGGAAGTGTGGGGGGGAGGCGGCATGTGGGAGGGGAGGCGGCAAGTGGGGGGGGGGAGACGGCAAGTAGGGGGGCGGCAATTGGGGGGGGGGGGGGCAGGCGGCAAAGTGGGGGGGGGCGAAGCGGCAAAGAGGGGAGGCGGCAAGTGGGGGGTGGGCGAGGCGGCAATTATGGGGGTGGCGGCATGTGGGGGGGAGATGAAAAGTAGGGGGAGGGCGAGACGGCAAGGGTGGGGGGAGGCGGTGAGTGGGGGGGGAGGCGGCATGTGGGGGAAGAGACGGAATGTGGGGGAGGCGGAAAGTGGGGGTGAGGAGGAAAGTGGGGGGGGGCGGCAAGTGGAAGGGGGAGGCAGCAAGTGGGGGGGCGGCAAGTGGGGGGGAGGCGGCAAGTGGGGTGGGGAAGCCGCAAGTGGGGGGGGATGCGGCAAGTGTGGGGGGGGGGGAGTGGGGGGGGGGCGAGGCGGCAAGGGGGGGGGGGGCGAGGCGGCAAGTGGGGGGGGGCGAGGGGGAAAGTGGAGGGGGGGGCGAGGCGGAAAGTGTCGGGGGGCGCGGAAAGTTGGGGGGGCGGCAAGTGGCGGGAGGTGGCATGAGGGTGGGGAGGCGGCAAGTTGGGGGGGGGCGGAAAGTTGGGGGGTGAGGCGGAAAGTGGGGGGGCGTCAAGTGGGGGGAGGCGACATGTGGGGGGGGGCGGCAAGTGGGGGGGGGCGGCAAATGGTGGGGAGGCGGCAAGTGGGGGGGCGGCAAGTGAGGGGGGCGGCAATTGGGGGGGGGGGGTCAAGGCGGCAAGTGGGGGGGGGGGCGGCAAGTGGGGGGGGTCGGCAAGTGGGGGGGCGGCAAGAGGGGAGGGGCCGGTATATGGGGGGGGGGGGTCAAGTGGGGGGGGCAAGGGGGGGGGGCAAGAATGTCCAAGAGCTTAGCAAAAGTCAAACACGTAAAAAACAACGGGAGAGGACAGGAAAATATCACAAGTAGCAACAGCTGGCAACCGCGAGGAAGGGAGAGAGTAAGCGGGAGTGGGGGTTTGTCTGCGCAGGTCGTCATCTACGCGTTACTGCTATAGTTGGTGCTTGCTTGCTGCGAGCATCTCATCTCGCCTCGAAGAAACATTCGTTTTTCAGGTAGACGTCTCGTCATCGCCTATATCCCTTTAATTCCAAAGATTTCCGTTTTCCCACGCCTCGCGACAATTGTTTAAAACAATCCCCAAAATGTCGCAATTTCAAACATTTTACACCGTCTTCATCGCGAGATACTAATGCTACGCGTATCAGCAGAATTTTGAAGTGAAACGGTATTTTTCCAATTTTTTAAAATTTTAATAATTTTTAACGGCCGCCGCAATTGATGTATGGCAAAATTAAAACGTTTGTTCGTGAAAGTTCACCACTTTGTAAATATTTTGAAAATTTCAGCTTCCTATCTCATCCCCTATTACCTAAACAGTTTTCTATTTGTTTAAACAATTTGAGAATTTTTAACTGCCGAACAAATTAATATATCGAAATGGTGGTGGTCTCTCTCTAATTCTTTTTTGGAATTCTATCTGCAAAAAAAATTTCAGCTGCATAGCACGAGCAAAAGTGCATAAACCATGAGAATTTGTCAGAACAATTGCCAATTTTTTTGGTTCCGCGTCGTCGAACTTTTTCGAGATTTTGTTTTTCCTGGGCGGCTCCGCTAAGAATTCTACTTAAGGAAAAAATTTCGAGTCTCCAGCTCATCCGGAAGTGCCTTAAAATCGGTATCATACTGTGTTCTATATATATACATCGTCTATCATTTGTTTTTGGTCGGCAAACGACGAGATTCGCGTCTTTTCTCACGACAGAAGGCACAAAAAGCGCAATTTTTGTGAATTAATTTCGTGCACTTGCCGGTAAGCTCGGAGGTTGAAATTTTTAGTGTCGCTAGATGGCCGCAATATCTATCGGAAATAGTCGTCGCTTTTGCTCACGGTGTCTTAAGTTCGACTCCAGAGACCCCGGAATATCTCCCATAATTTAGCGTGGGGGGAACGCGATCTAATAAGCTTAGGAAGCTGAAATTTTGCAAGAATATACGACTTTTCTCGCAACTGACTACAAAAATAGAAAATTTTTAAAATTGTCAGTTTCTAGGAGTCGATTTAACCCCATTTGTACATTAAAGTTCGATAATTTTTATCTTGAAAACTATATGCCGCACGTTCATGGTCTCGGTATTATTATGCATGCGATTACAAGTAGAAAAAAAAAGAAATTTTTAAAAAGTTAAAAAAAGTCGACCGCTAATAACAATTCGCAATTGTTTTAAACAACTTTTCAACGTATTCGTATTTCCGAATGCGCTGCGGAGCTGAAAGTCCCTTTACGGGTAGAATTCCGAAACATGATCTGATAGGGACAACTCCGATTTCGATATTTCAATTTGTCCTGCAGTTAAAAATTCTTAAAGTTTTAACGAAAGGGTTAATGTTCAGCTCCTACGAGGAGAGTTTGACAGCCGAAATTCGCGAGTTATTCGGAAATAATTTCGGTTTTAACATTTAACTTCCGAGAGTGTGGTGAAAAACTCCAAATTCGGCAGAAATGTGTCGTGTGCACGATATTCCTAAGAATGCAAAAATTGGCGATCGTTTCGCTCCATCGCAGTTGGAGCGGGCGTGTTAGGTCTCCGGGCTGATTCGAGCGGCGTGGTAGGTCGCCGGCGGGGCACCGGCCGAAGGGGGGGAGGCGGAAAGTGGGGGGGGGGGGGCGAGGAGGCAAGTATGGGGGGGCGGCAATTGGTGGGGGGGCGAAGCGGCAAGGGGGGGGGCGGCAAGTGGGGGGGGCGGCATGTGGGCGGGGAGGTGAAAAGTGGGGGGGCGAGACGGGAAGTGTGGGGGGGAGGCGGCATGTGGGAGGGGAGGCGGCAAGTGGGGGGGGGGGGGAGACGGCAAGTGGGGGGGGGCGGCAATTGGGGGGGGGGCAGGCGGCAAAGGGGGGGGGGGGCGAGGCGGCAAAGGGGGGAGGCGGCAAGTGGGGGGTCTGCGAGGCGGCAATTATGGGGGTGGCGGCATGTGGGGGGGAGGCGAAAAGTGGGGGGAGGGCGAGACGGCAAGTGTTGGGGGAGGCGGTGAGTGGGGGGGGAGGCGGCAAGTGGGGGGGGCGGCAATTTGCGGGGGGGCAGGCGGCAAAGGGGGGGGGCGCGAGGCGGCAAAGCGGAGAGGCGGCATGTGGGGGAAGAGACGGAAATTGGGGGAGGCGGAAAGTGGGGGTGAGGAGGAAAGTGGGGGGGGAGGCGGCAAGTGGAGGGGGGGCGGCAAGTGGGGGGGGGGAGACGGCAAGTGGGGGGGGGGCGGCAATTGGGGGGGGGGGCAGGCGGCAAAGGGGGGGGCGAGGCGGCAAAGGGGGGAGGCGGCAAGTGGGGGGTCTGCGAGGCGGCAATTATGGGGGTGGCGGCATGTGGGGGGGAGGCGAAAAGTGGGGGAGGGCGAGACGGCAAGTGTTGGGGGAGGCGGTGAGTGGGGGGGGGAGGCGGCAAGTGGGGGGGCGGCAATTTGCGGGGGGGCAGGCGGCAAAGGGGGGGGGGCGCGAGGCGGCAAAGCGGAGAGGCGGCATGTGGGGGAAGAGACGGAAATTGGGGGAGGCGGAAAGTGGGGGTGAGGAGGAAAGTGGGGGGGAGGCGGCAAGTGGAGGGGGGGCGGCAAGTGGGGGGGAGGCGGCAAGTGGGGGGGGGAAGCGGCAAGTGGGGGGGATGCGGCAAGTGGGGAGGGGGGGGAACGGGAAGGGGAAGTGGGGGGGGCGATGCGGAAAGTGGGGGGGGCGAGGCGGCATATAGGAGGGGCGAGGCGGAAAGGGGGGGGGGCGAGGCGGAAAGTGGGGGGGGGGGAGTGGGTGGGGAGGCGGAAAAGGGGGGGGCTGAAAAATGGGGGGGGGCGACAAATGGGGGGAGGTGGCATGTGAGGGGGGAGGCGGCTAGTGGGGGGAGGGGGGGGCGGAAAATTGGGGGGGGGCTGAAAGTTGGGGGGGGCGGCAAGAGGGGGGAGGGAGGCGGCAAGTGGAAGAGAGGCGGCAAGCGGTGGGGAGGCGGCAAGTGGGGGGGGCGGCATATGGGGTTGGGGCGCCAAGTGGGGGGGATGCGGCAAATAGTGGGGGGGCGGCAAGTGGTGGGGCGGCAAGTGAGGGGGGGCAAGTGGGGGGGGGCGAAAGTGGGGGGGGAGGCGGCAAGTGGGGGGGAAGGCGACAAGTGGGGGGGGGGGGCGTCAAGTGGGGGGGGGTCGATGCGGCAAGTGGGGGGGGGCGGCAAGTGGGGGGGGAAGCGGGGGGGGGCAAGTGGGGGGGGGGGCAAGAATGTCCAAGAGCTTAGCAAAAGTCAAACACGTAAAAAACAACGGGAGAGGACATGAAAATATCACAAGTAGCAACAGCTGGCAACCGCGAAGAAGGGAGAGAGTAAGCGGGAGTGGGGGTTTGTCTGCGCAGGTCGTCATCTACGCGTTACTGCTATAGTTGGCGCTTGCTTGCTGCGAGCATCTCATCTCGCCTCGAAGAAACATTCGTTTTTCAGGTAGACGTCTCGTCATCGCCTATATCCCTTTAATTCCAAAGATTTCCGTTTTCCCACGCCTCGCGACAATTGTTTAAAACAATCCCCAAATGTCGCAATTTCAAACATTTTACACCGTCTTCATCGCGAAATACTAATGCTACCTGTTTCAGAAGAATTTTGAAGTTGTGGCACTTCTAGAAGTGAAACGGTATTTTTCCAATTGTTTAAAATTTAAATAATTTTTAACGGCCGCCGCAATTGATCTATGGCAAAATCGAAACGTTTGTTCGTGAAAGTTCACAAATTTGTAAATATTTTGAAAATTTCAGCTTCCTAACTCATCCCCTAGTACCTAAACAGTTTTCTATTTTTTTAAACATTTTTAGAATTTTTAACTGCCGAACAAATTAATATATATCAAAATCTTGGTGGTCTCTATCTGGTTCTTTTTTGGAATTCTACTTGCAACAAAAATTTCAGCTGCGTAGCACGAGCGAAAGTGCATAAACCATGAGAATTTGTTTGAACAATTGCCAATTTTTTTGGTTCCGCGTCGTCGAACTTTTTCGAGATTTTGTTTTTCCTGGGCGGCTCCGCAAAGAATTCTACCCAAGGAAAGAATTTCGAGTCTCCAGCTCATCCGGAAGTGCCTGAAAATCGGTATCATAGTGTGTTCTATATATATACGTCGTCTATCATTTGTTTTTGGTCGGCAAACGACGAGATTCGCGTCTTTTTCCACGACAGAAGGCACAAAAAGCGCAATTTCTGTGAATTAATTTCGTGCACTTGCCGGTAAGCTCGGAGGTTGAAATTTTCAGTGTCGCTAGATGGCCGCAATATCTATCGGGAATTGTCGTCGCTTTTGCTCACGGTGTCTTGGGTTCGACTCCAGAGACCCCGGAATATCTCCCATAAGTTAGCGTGGGGGAACGCGATCTAATAAGCTTAGGAAGCTGAAATTTTGCAAGATTATACGACTTTTCTCGCAACCGACTGCAAAAATCGAAAATTATAAAATTGTCAGTTTCTAGGAGTCGATTTAACCACATTTGTACATTAAAGTTCGATAATTTTTATCTTGAAAACTATATGCCGCACGTTCATGTTCTCGGTATTATTATGCATGCGTTACACGTAGAAAAAAAAAATTTTAAAAAAGTTAAAAAAAGTCGACCGCTAATAACAATTCGCAATTGTTTAAACAACTTTTCAACGTATTCGTATTTCCGAATGCGCTGCGGAGCTGAAAGTCCCTTTACGGGTAGAATTCCGAAACATGATCTGATAGGGACAACTCCGATTTCGATATTTCAATTTGTCCTGCAATTAAAAATTCTTAAAGTTTTAACGAAAGGGTTAATGTTCAGCTCCTACGAGGAGAGTTTGACAGCCGAAATTCGCGAGTTATTCGGAAATAATTTCGGTTTTAACATTTAACTTCCGAGAGTGTGGTGAAAAACTCCAAATTCGGCAGAAATGTGTCGTGTGCACGATATTCCTAAGAATGCAAAAATTGGCGATCGTTTCGCTCCATCGCAGTTGGAGCGGCGTGTTAGGTCTCCGGGCTGATTCGAGCGGCGTGGTAGGTCGCCGGCGGGGCACCGGCCGAAGGGGGGGAGGCGGAAAGTGGGGGGGGGTGGCGAGGAGGCAAGTATGGGGGGGGCGAGGAGGCAAGTATGGGGGGGCGGCAATTGGTGGGGGGGCGAAGCGGCAAGGGGGGGGCGGCAAGTGGGGGGGGGCGGCATGTGGGCGGGGAGGTGAAAAGTGGGGGGGCGAGACGGGAAGTGTGGGGGGGAGGCGGCATGTGGGAGGGGAGGCGGCAAGTGGGGGGTGGGAGACGGCAAGTGGGGGGGGCGGCAATTGGGGGGGGGCAGGCGGCAAAGGGGGGGGGGGGGCGAGGCGGCAAAGGGGGGAGGCGGCAAGTGGGGGGTCTGCGAGGCGGCATTTATGGGGGTGGCGGCATGTGGGGGGGAGGCGAAAAGTGGGGGGAGGGCGAGACGGCAAGTGTTGGGGGAGGCGGTGAGTGGGGGGGGAGGCGGCAAGTGGGGGGGGGGCAATTTGCGGGGGGGCAGGCGGCAAAGGGGGGGGGCGCGAGGCGGCAAAGCGGAGAGGCGGCATGTGGGGGAAGAGACGGAAATTGGGGGAGGCGGAAAGTGGGGGTGAGGAGGAAAGTGGGGGGGAGGCGGCAAGTGGAGGGGGGGGCGGCAAGTGGGGGGGGAGACGGCAAGTGGGGGGGGCGGCAATTGGGGGGGGGGCAGGCGGCAAAGGGGGGGGCGAGGCGGCAAAGGGGGGAGGCGGCAAGTGGGGGGTCTGCGAGGCGGCAATTATGGGGGTGGCGGCATGTGGGGGGAGGCGAAAAGTGGGGGGAGGGCGAGACGGCAAGTGTTGGGGGAGGCGGTGAGTGGGGGGGGGGAGGCGGCAAGTGGGGGGGCGGCAATTTGCGGGGGGGGGCAGGCGGCAATGGGGGGGGGGGGGGCGAGGCGGCAAAGCGGAGAGGCGGCATGTGGGGGAAGAGACGGAAATTTGGGGAGGCGGAAAGTGGGGGTGAGGAGGAAAGTGGGGGGGAGGCGGCAAGTGGAGGGGGGGCGGCAAGTGGGGGGGAGGCGGCAAGTGGGGTGGGGAAGCGGCAAGTGGGGGGGATGCGGCAAGTGGGGAGGGGGGGAACGGGAAGGGGAAGTGGGGGGGGCGATGCGGAAAGTGGGGGGGGCGAGGCGGCATATAGGAGGGGCGAGGCGGAAAGGGGGGGGGGCGAGGCGGAAAGTGGGGGGGGGGGGAGTGGGTGGGGAGGCGGCAAGTGGGGGGGGGGCGGCATATGGGGTTGGGGCGCCAAGTGGGGGGTGGGGCGGCAAATAGTGGGGGGGCGGCAAGTGGTGGGGCGGCAAGTGAGGGGGGGCAAGTGGGGGGGGGGGCGAAAGTGGGGGGGGAGGCGGCAAGTGGGGGGGAAGGCGACAAGTGGGGGGGGGGGGGCGGCAAGTAGGGGGGGTCGATGCGGCAAGTGGGGGGGGCGGCAAGTGGGGGGGGTCGGCAAGTGGGGGGGCGGCAAGAGTGGAGGGGCCGGCAAGTGGGGGTGGCAAGTGGGGGGGGGAAGTGGGGGGGGGGGCAAGTGGGGGGGGGGGCAAGAATGTCCAAGAGCTTAGCAAAAGTCAAACACGTAAAAAACAACGGGAGAGGACATGAAAATATCACAAGTAGCAACAGCTGGCAACCGCGAAGAAGGGAGAGATTAAGCGGGAGTGGGGGTTTGTCTGCGCAGGTCGTCATCTACGCGTTACTGCTATAGTTGGCGCTTGCTTGCTGCGAGCATCTCATCTCGCCTCGAAGAAACATTCGTTTTTCAGGTAGACGTCTCGTCATCGCCTATATCCCTTTAATTCCAAAGATTTCCGTTTTCCCACGCCTCGCGACAATTGTTTAAAACAATCCCCAAATGTCGCAATTTCAAACATTTTACACCGTCTTCATCGCGAAATACTAATGCTACCCGTTTCAGAAGAATTTTGAAGTTGTGGCACTTCTAGAAGTGAAACGGTATTTTTCCAATTGTTTAAAATTTAAATAATTTTTAACGGCCGCCGCAATTGATCTATGGCAAAATCGAAACGTTTGTTCGTGAAAGTTCACAAATTTGTAAATATTTTGAAAATTTCAGCTTCCTAACTCATCCCCTAGTACCTAAACAGTTTTCTATTTTTTTAAACATTTTTAGAATTTTTAACTGCCGAACAAATTAATATATATCGAAATCGTGGTGGTCTCTATCTGGTTCTTTTTTGGAATTCTACTTGCAACAAAAATTTCAGCTGCGTAGCACGAGCGAAAGTGCATAAACCATGAGAATTTGTTTGAACAATTGCCAATTTTTTTGGTTCCGCGTCGTCGAACTTTTTCGAGATTTTGTTTTTCCTGGGCGGCTCCGCAAAGAATTCTACCCAAGGAAAGAATTTCGAGTCTCCAGCTCATCCGGAAGTGCCTGAAAATCGGTATCATAGTGTGTTCTATATATATACGTCGTCTATCATTTGTTTTTGGTCGGCAAACGACGAGATTCGCGTCTTTTTCCACGACAGAAGGCACAAAAAGCGCAATTTCTGTGAATTAATTTCGTGCACTTGCCGGTAAGCTCGGAGGTTGAAATTTTCAGTGTCGCTAGATGGCCGCAATATCTATCGGAAATGGTCGTCGCTTTTGCTCACGGTGTCTTGGGTTCGACTCCAGAGACCCCGGAATATCTCCCATAAGTTAGCGTGGGGGAACGCGATCTAATAAGCTTAGGAAGCTGAAATTTTGCAAGATTATACGACTTTTCTCGCAACCGACTACAAAAATCGAAAATTATAAAATTGTCAGTTTCTAGGAGTCGATTTAACCCCATTTGTACATTAAAGTTCGATAATTTTTATCTTGAAATCTATATGCCGCACGTTCATGTTCTCGGTATTATTATGCATGCGTTACACGTAGAAAAAAAAAAATTTTAAAAAAGTTAAAAAAAGTCGACCGCTAATAACAATTCGCAATTGTTTAAACAACTTTTCAACGTATTCGTATTTCCGAATGCGCTGCGGAGCTGAAAGTCCCTTTACGGGTAGAACTCCGAAACATGATCTGATAGGGACTACTCCGACTTCGATATTTCAATTTGTCCTGCAGTTAAAAATTCTTAAAGTTTTAACGAAAGGGTTAATGTTCAGCTCCTACGAGGAGAGTTTGACAGCCGAAATTCGCGAGTTATTCGGAAATAATTTCGGTTTTAACATTTAACTTCCGAGAGTGTGGTGAAAAACTCCAAATTCGGCAGAAATGTGTCGTGTGCACGATATTCCTAAGAATGCAAAAATTGGCGATCGTTTCGCTCCATCGCAGTTGGAGCGGCGTGTTAGGTCTCCGGGCTGATTCGAGCGGCGTGGTAGGTCGCCGGCGGGGCACCGGCCGAAGGGGGGGAGGCGGAAAGTGGGGGGGGGGCGAGGAGGCAAGTATGGGGGATGCGGCAATTGGTGGGGGGGCGAAGCGGCAAGGGGGGGGCGGCAAGTGGGGGGGGCGGCATGTGGGCGGGGAGGTGAAAAGTGGGGGGGCGAGACGGGAAGTGTGGGGGGGAGGCGGCATGTGGGAGGGGAGGCGGCAAGTGGGGGGGGGGGAGACGGCAAGTGGGGGGGGCGGCAATTGGGGGGGGGGCAGGCGGCAAAGGGGGGGGGGGCGAGGCGGCAAAGGGGGGAGGCGGCAAGTGGGGGGTCTGCGAGGCGGCAATTATGGGGGTGGCGGCATGTGGGGGGGAGGCGAAAAGTGGGGGGAGGGCGAGACGGCAAGTGTTGGGGGAGGCGGTGAGTGGGGGGGGAGGCGGCAAGTGGGGGGGGGCGGCAATTTGCGGGGGGGCAGGCGGCAAAGGGGGGGGGGCGCGAGGCGGCAAAGCGGAGAGGCGGCATGTGGGGGAAGAGACGGAAATTGGGGGAGGTGGAAAGTGGGGGTGAGGAGGAAAGTGGGGGGAGGCGGCAAGTGGAGGGGGGGCGGCAAGTGGGGGGGGGGAGACGGCAAGTGGGGGGGGCGGCAATTGGGGAGGGGGGCAGGCGGCAAAGGGGGGGGGGGGGGCGAGGCGGCAAAGGGGGGAGGCGGCAAGTGGGGGGTCTGCGAGGCGGCAATTATGGGGGTGGCGGCATGTGGGGGGGAGGCGAAAAGTGGGGGGAGGGCGAGACGGCAAGTGTTGGGGGAGGCGGTGAGTTGGGGGGGGGAGGCGGCAAATGGGGGGGGCGGCAATTTGCGGGGGGGGCAGGCGGCAAAGGGGGGGGGCGCGAGGCGGCAAAGCGGAGAGGCGGCATGTGGGGGAAGAGACGGAAATTGGGGGAGGCGGAAAGTGGGGGTGAGGAGGAAAGTGGGGGGGAGGCGGGAAGTGGAGGGGGGGCGGCAAGTGGGGGGGAGGCGGCAAGTGGGGGGGGGGGGGGAAGCGGCAAGTGGGGGGGATGCGGCAAGTGGGGAGGGGGGAACGGGAAGGGGAAGTGGGGGGGGCGATGCGGAAAGTGGGGGGGGGGGCGAGGCGGCATATAGGAGGGGCGAGGCGGAAAGGGGGGGGGGGGCGAGGCGGAAAGTGGGGGGGGGGGAAGTGGGTGGGGAGGCGGAAAAGGGGGGGGCTGAAAAATGGGGGGGGCGACAATTGGGGGGAGGTGGCATGTGAGGGGGGAGGCGGCTA
The DNA here is from genome assembly GCA_028673005.1 of Tanypteryx hageni. Classification (NCBI taxonomy): domain Eukaryota; kingdom Metazoa; phylum Arthropoda; class Insecta; order Odonata; family Petaluridae; genus Tanypteryx; species Tanypteryx hageni. The sequence continues at coordinate 17,120 of JAJPWW010000070.1, forward strand.
GTGGGGGGAGGGGGGGGCGGAAAATTGGGGGGGGGCTGAAAGTTGGGGGGGGCGGCAAGAGGGGGGAGGGAGGCGGCAAGTGGAAGAGAGGCGGCAAGTGGAAGAGAGGCGGCAAGCGGTGGGGAGGCGGCAAGTGGGTGGGGGCGGCATATGGGGTTGGGGCGGCAAGTGGGGGGGGGGCGGCAAATAGTGGGGGGGCGGCAAGTGGTGGGGCGGCAAGTGAGGGGGGGCAAGTGGGGGGGGGGGCGAAAGTGGGGGGGGGAGGCGGCAAGTGGGGGGGAGGCGGCAAGTGGGGGGGAAGGCGACAAGTGGGGGGGGGCGGCAAGTGGGGGGGGGTCGATGCGGCAAGTGGGGGGGGCGGCAAGTGGGGGGGGTCGGCAAGTGGGGGGGGCGGCAAGAGTGGAGGGGCCGGCAAGTGAAGGGGGGCAAGTGGGGGGGCGGCAAGTGGGGGGGGAAGGGGGGGGGGCAAGTGGGGGGGGGGCAAGAATGTCCAAGAGCTTAGCAAAAGTCAAACACGTAAAAAACAACGGGAGAGGACATGAAAATATTACAAGTAGCAACAGCTGGCAACCGCGAAGAAGGGAGAGAGTAAGCGGGAGTGGGGGTTTGTCTGCGCAGGTCGTCATCTACGCGTTACTGCTATAGTTGGCGCTTGCTTGCTGCGAGCATCTCATCTCGCCTCGAAGAAACATTCGTTTTTCAGGTAGACGTCTCGTCATCGCCTATATCCCTTTAATTCCAAAGATTTCCGTTTTCCCACGCCTCGCGACAATTGTTTAAAACAATCCCCAAATGTCGCAATTTCAAACATTTTACACCGTCGTCATCGCGAAATACTAATGCTACCCGTTTCAGAAGAATTTTGAAGTTGTGGCACTTCTAGAAGTGAAACGGTATTTTTCCAATTGTTTAAAATTTAAATAATTTTTAACGGCCGCCGCAATTGATCTATGGCAAAATCGAAACGTTTGTTCGTGAAAGTTCACAAATTTGTAAATATTTTGAAAATTTCAGCTTCCTAACTCATCCCCTAGTACCTAAACAGTTTTCTATTTTTTTAAACATTTTTAGAATTTTTAACTGCCGAACAAATTAATATATATCGAAATCGTGGTGGTCTCTATCTGGTTCTTTTTTGGAATTCTACTTGCAACAAAAATTTCAGCTGCGTAGCACGAGCGAAAGTGCATAAACCATGAGAATTTGTTTGAACAATTGCCAATTTTTTTGGTTCCGCGTCGTCGAACTTTTTCGAGATTTTGTTTTTCCTGGGCGGCTCCGCAAAGAATTCTACCCAAGGAAAGAATTTCGAGTCTCCAGCTCATCCGGAAGTGCCTGAAAATCGGTATCATAGTGTGTTCTATATATATACGTCGTCTATCATTTGTTTTTGGTCGGCAAACGACGAGATTCGCGTCTTTTTCCACGACAGAAGGCACAAAAAGCGCAATTTCTGTGAATTAATTTCGTGCACTTGCCGGTAAGCTCGGAGGTTGAAATTTTCAGTGTCGCTAGATGGCCGCAATATCTATCGGAAATGGTCGTCGCTTTTGCTCACGGTGTCTTGGGTTCGACTCCAGAGACCCCGGAATATCTCCCATAAGTTAGCGTAGGGGAACGCGATCTAATAAGCTTAGGAAGCTGAAATTTTGCAAGATTATACGACTTTTCTCGCAACCGACTACAAAAATCGAAAATTATAAAATTGTCAGTTTCTAGGAGTCGATTTAACCCCATTTGTACATTAAAGTTCGATAATTTTTATCTTGAAAACTATATGCCGCACGTTCATGTTCTCGGTATTATTATGCATGCGTTACACGAAGAAAAAAAAAATTTTTAAAAAGTTAAAAAAAGTCGACCGCTAATAACAATTCGCAATTGTTTAAACAACTTTTCAACGTATTCGTATTTCCGAATGCGCTGCGGAGCTGAAAGTCCCTTTACGGGTAGAATTCCGAAACATGATCTGATAGGGACAACTCCGATTTCGATATTTCAATTTGTCCTGCAGTTAAAAATTCTTAAAGTTTTAACGAAAGGGTTAATGTTCAGCTCCTACGAGGAGAGTTTGACAGCCGAAATTCGCGAGTTATTCGGAAATAATTTCGGTTTTAACATTTAACTTCCGAGAGTGTGGTGAAAAACTCCAAATTCGGCAGAAATGTGTCGTGTGCACGATATTCCTAAGAATGCAAAAATTGGCGATCGTTTTCGCTCCATCGCAGTTGGAGCGGCGTGTTAGGTCTCCGGGCTGATTCGAGCGGCGTGGTAGGTCGCCGGCGGGGGCACCGGCCGAAGGGGGGGAGGCGGAAAGTGGGGGGGGGGGGGGGCGAGGCGAAAATGGGGGGAGGTAGCAAGTGGGGGGGCGAGTTGGAAAGTGGGGGGGGGGGGGGCGAGGAGGCAAGTATGGGGGGGGGCGGCAATTGGGGGGGGGGGCGAAGCGGCAAGGGGGGGGGGGGCGAAGCGGCAAGGGGGGGGCGGCAAGTGGGGGGGGCGGCATGTGGGCGTGGAGGTGAAAAGTGGGGGGGGGCGAGACGGGAAGTGTGGGGGGGAGGCGGCATGTGGGAGGGGAGGCGGCAAGTGGGGGGGGGGGGAGACGGCAAGTAGGGGGGCGGCAATTGGGGGGGGGCAGGCAGCAAAAGGGGGGGGGGCGAAGCGGCAAAGAGGGGAGGCGGCAAGTGGGGGGTGGGCGAGGGCGGCAATTATGGGGGTGGCGGCATGTGGGGGGGGAGGCGAAAAGTAGGGGGAGGGCGAGACGGCAAGTGTGGGGGGAGGCGGTGAGTGGGGGGGGGGGAGGCGGCATGTGGGTGAAGAGACGGAATGTGGGGGAGGCGGAAAGTGGGGGTGAGGAGGAAAGTGGGGGGGGAGGCGGCAAGTGGAGGGGGGGAGTCAGCAAGTGGGGGGGGGCGGCAAGTGGGGGGGGAGGCGGCAAGTGGGGGGGGGGGAAGCGGCAAGTGGGGGGGGGTGCGGCAAGTGTGGGGGGGGGGAGTGGGGGGGGGGGGCGAGGCGGCAAGGGGGGGGGGGGCGAGGCGGCAAGTGGGGGGGGCGAGGGGGAAAGTGGAGGGGGGGCGAGGCGGAAAGTGTCGGGGGGGGCGGAAAGTTGGGGGGGCGGCAAGTGGCGGGAGGTGGCATGAGGGTGGGGAGGCGGGAAGTTGGGGGGGGGGGTCGGAAAGTGGGGGGGTGAGGCGGAAAGTGGGGGGGCGTCAAGTATGGGGAGGCGACATGTGGGGGGGGGGGCGGCAAGTGGGGGGGGGGGCGGCAAATGGTGGGGAGGCGGCAAGTGGGGGGGCGGCAAGTGAGGGGGGCGGCAATTGGGGGGGGGGTCAAGGCGGCAAGTGGGGGGGGGGGCGGCAAGTGGGGGGAGTCGGCAAGTGGGGGGGCGGCAAGAGGGGAGGGGCCGGTATGTGGGGGGGGGGGTCAAGTGGGGGGGGGGCAAGGGGGGGGGGCAAGGGGGGGGGGCAAGAATGTCCAAGAGCTAAGCAAAAGTCAAACACGTAATAAACAACGGGAGAGGACAGGAAAATATCACAAGTAGCAACAGCTGGCAACCGCGAGGAAGGGAGAGAGTAAGCGGGAGTGGGGGTTTGTCTGCGCAGGTCGTCATCTACGCGTTACTGCTATAGTTGGCGCTTGCTTGCTGCGAGCATCTCATCTCGCCTCGAAGAAACATTCGTTTTTCAGGTAGACGTCTCGTCATCGCCTATATCCCTTTAATTCCAAAGATTTCCGTTTTCCCACGCCTCGCGACAATTGTTTAAAACAATCCCCAAATGTCGCAATTTCAAACATTTTACACCGTCTTCATCGCGAGATACTAATGCTACGCGTATCAGCAGAATTTTGAAGTGAAACGGTATTTTTCCAATTTTTTAAAATTTTAATAATTTTTAACGGCCGCCGCAATTGATGTATGGCAAAATTAAAACGTTTGTTCGTAAAAGTTCACCACTTTGTAAATATTTTGAAAATTTCAGCTTCCTATCTCATCCCCTATTACCTAAACAGTTTTCTATTTGTTTAAACAATTTGAGAATTTTTACCTGCCGAACAAATTAATATATCGAAATGGTGGTGGTCTCTCTCTAATTCTTTTTTGGAATTCTATCTGCAAAAAAAATTTCAGCTGCATATCATGAGCGAAAGTGCATATACCATGAGAATTTGTCTGAACAATTGCCAATTTTTTTGGTTCCGCGTCGTCGAACTTTTTCGAGATTTTGTTTTTCCTGGGCGGCTCCGCTAAGAATTCTACTTAAGGAAAAAATTTCGAGTCTCCAGCTCATCCGGAAGTGCCTTAAAATCGGTATCATACTGTGTTCTATATATATACATCGTCTATCATTTGTTTTTGGTCGGCAAACGACGAGATTCGCGTCTTTTCTCACGACAGAAGGCACAAAAAGCGCAATTTTTGTGAATTAATTTCGTGCACTTGCCGGTAAGCTCGGAGGTTGAAATTTTTAGTGTCGCTAGATGGCCGCAATATCTATCGGAAATAGTCGTCGCTTTTGCTCACGGTGTCTTAAGTTCGACTCCAGAGACCCCGGAATATCTCCCATAAGTTAGCGTGGGGGAACGCGATCTAATAAACTTAGGAAGCTGAAATTTTGCAAGAATATACGACTTTTCTCGCAACTGACTACAAAAATAGAAAATTTTTAAAATTGTCAGTTTCTAGGAGTCGATTTAACCCCATTTGTACATTAAAGTTCGATAATTTTTATCTTGAAAACTATATGCCGCACGTTCATGGTCTCGGTATTATTATGCATGCGATTACACGTAGAAAAAAAAAGAAATTTTTAAAAAGTTAAAAAAAGTCGACCGCTAATAACAATTCGCAATTGTTTAAACAACTTTTCAACGTTTTCGTATTTCCGAATGCGCTGCGGAGCTGAAAGTCCCTTTACGGGTAGAACTCCGAAACATGATCTGATAGGGACTACTCCGACTTCGATATTTCAATTTGTCCTGCAGTTAAAAATTCTTAAAGTTTTAACGAAAGGGTTAATGTTCAGCTCCTACGAGGAGAGTTTGACAGCCGAAATTCGCGAGTTATTCGGAAATAATTTCGGTTTTAACATTTAACTTCCGAGAGTGTGGTGAAAAACTCCAAATTCGGCAGAAATGTGTCGTGTGCACGATATTCCTAAGAATGCAAAAATTGGCGATCGTTTCGCTCCATCGCAGTTGGAGCGGCGTGTTAGGTCTCCGGGCTGATTCGAGCAGCGTGGTAGGTCGCCGGCGGGGCACCGGCCGAAGGGGGGGGAGGCGGAAAGTGGAGGGAGGGGTGGCGAGGCGAAAATGGGGGGAGGCAGCAAGTGGGGGGGCGAGTTGGAAATTGGGGGGGGGGGGCGAGGCGGCAAGTGTGGGGGGGCGGCAATTGGGGGGGGGGGCGAAGCGGCAAGGGGGGGGGGGCGAAGCGGCAAGGGGG